>CAUYPK010026349.1:0-32358 GCA_963574355.1 Loris lydekkerianus | reverse complement strand
TTGAAAAGTTTCAGCAGAAAGATCTGCAGTCATTCTAACATTCTTCCCCTTGTAGATTTAGGTTTTCTTATATATGGCTGCTTTCAGAATTTTCACCTTCATATTAACTGGTGAAGTTAATTATAATGTGTCTGGGAAATGCTTTATTTGGGTTGAGTCATCCTTGGGTTCTGAAACTGCTATCTGAATTTCAGAATCTCTTGCCATATTTAGGACATTTTCCACGATTATCTCTTGGAGTAGAGCATCTGGGCCTTTTGAAGCAACCTCATAGCCTTCAGGACTTCCTATAAGGCAAATATTTATTTACTTTGAATTATCCCAGAGCTTTCTGAGAGAATGACCCATTTTTGCTTTCCACTTCTCTTACTCTTTGAGCATTTGGGAGCATTCAAAAGCATTGTCTTCAATATCAGAAATCCTTTCTTCTGCTTGCTCTATTCTGTTACTAAGGATCTACTGTATTTCTCAGATCTTTGAGGGCTGCAAGTTTTTGCCTCAATTTGTCAAAATCTTTGGTAATTTTGTCTTTGAATTCATTGAATTCTTGAGACAACTTTTGAAATGTTCCTTAAATTTCTAATTACAACTTTACTTTCATTCTGTTAATCTTATTTGCAATCCAAATTCTGAATTCAATTTCTGACATCTCAGCCATTTGTTTATGAATGAAATGTTGTGCTGTGTCTGCCAAATCATTCTTTGGGGGAGTTGATCTATTCTCATCATTCATGTTGCCAGAGTTTTTCCACTGATTATGCCCAATGATTATTTTCACCATTTGGCTAGATGAGTAGATAAGTTGAAATTGCACTGGGGGCTCCTGTAGTAGTGATTAACCAGCCCTTTGCCCAAGAGTTGGGACTGGTGACTTCAACTTTTCAACTACAGCTTTGCAAAGGACCCATGTAGTACTATGGCCTGAAACACTGGGGACCTGCTTGGTGTGGTGGGGCTAAGTGGCTCTATCTTGTTTTCAGCTGGTCCTTATCCAATCTTAGTGAATCAGTAACTCTGGGTTGAAGTCTCAGCTGTGGAGAAATACAAGCAATTGAGGCACCCTGCCACCCCATGAGCAACAACTGAAAAAGGAAAATCAAACCTTCCCACAACAACACAAGCAGGGTAAGACCATGGATCATCCTTGTGTTATTGACCCAAGTCAAGAGTTCCAAATCAATTGTCAGCACCCAGTTTCAAGCGGGAGAGTTCAAAAGGTCTCCAGCAAGGATATAGTAAGGGTCTGCTGGCAGCTTGAGTATGACTTGCTCTGGTGCTCTGTGAAGTCACAAGTGCCCACCCAGAAAACTAATTAGTCTGGGAAAGTTGATGTCTCCTTCCCCACCTTGTACTTCTGTCATGCCCAGTCACTGGTAACCCTGCAGGGCTGTGACCCTGTTCCCTCCCATGAGTAGATGCAGTAGAGTTTTGTACCTGCCTGCATCACTGGGAGATCTATGTCTCCTTGGCCAGGCTGCTGCATTCTGCCATCAACCAGCAGGGTGAGCTGAAGCCTGACTACCTCAGGTGCTTAATCGAGACTGGGGAGTTTCACTCAGTTTTAACCCTGCCCCTGATTGATGTTGCTGCCACTTATATTCTCACAGAATTTGTGCTTCTGTCCCAGCTATATTCCCCTGTGGGCCAGGCACTTTTTGAGTCCACAGACACTGCAACTCAGCTCTGCCCTGTGCTGCTGCTGCAGTGCCAATTCTCACAGAGCTGGTGTCTCTGTCTTGGCTGCACTCTGTGTTGGGGCAGGCAGGATTAGAGTTCACAAATGGCTCTCAGATCTTGCCCTTCCCTGTCTGATGCTGTTTCCATGCCTGATTTTGTCTCAGCTATGCACCCCTGGGGGCTGGTTGCATCTGAGACTCACAAAAGCAGCAATTCTGACTCATCCCTTCCCTGGGAGTATGACACCTCTGCATATGCATGGATTCTATTCTCCGTTTGAGCTGTACCCCACAAAGGCAGTTGCTGCCTCAGGCATACTCTTTGCTCATGGGGCCTAGAGAAAAACAAAATAAAACAACAACAACCAAAACAACACCCCATATATTATGTTCAATTTTGTTGTATCCTTGACCATCTTTGGGATTCACACATATTCTTAATTAACTGTCTGATTTCCCCCTACTTACTCCAAAACCAGTATGTACACATATAAGAGCAGTAGGATCTAAGATTCTGTCTACAGATTTTAATTTTACAGATAGAACTAATCCCCTGGTAAAGGCATTGATTTTTCTAATATCTTAACATTTCAATTTGTATGAGTTTCTTAGATGTTTTTGCATATAAAGACCAAAGAAATGCCTAAAAATGTTCTCTCTTGTGTCTTGTCTAGAGAAAAAAGTATATGTTTTAGAAGTCCCAAGTCATTATTTCAGTCTTCTAAACTGTGAAGGGCACTAAACAGTACATTGTACATTTATGTATGCATTGTCCTTTAATTCCACCTGACATCATGCAATTACTTATTGAATTTCATATTTATTGAGCACATATTATGTTTTAAGCAATATTCTAAATGTCATGGAAGAAAGAATTATACAGGTTTATAATACATCTTATATAGTATATGTAAGATGTCTTGAGAATTGAAAATTGAATTGTGTAGTCATACTGTTTTGTAAGAGATTAAGAGGAATCAGAGAGGATAAAACACACATAAATGATTTTAACAGAAGGTAAAGACGAGGATAAATATTCTGAGAGAGTCATGATTTTAAAAAGTAAGGAAAGACAGGGGAGGGAAGATATTTCTGGTTCCAAATTTGAAGTGGGATTAGGGATGGGATGGGGAGAGTAGAGAAGGAAGAAACCTTCATGGAGGAGAAAGATCTGAAGGGTATCTGTCCTATGTTTAGAACTTTGCAAGTTTATTTAGCATATCCCTATCCTTCTAAAATATTAAGAGAATTAAGGCAGTGTAGTCCAGATAGTTTTATGTAATTTTATGTTTGGGAAGAACAGAACAAAAAAGGATGGGTAGACACAGCACTGAGAGCTTACCCTTTTTTCTGACATGGCACCACTCCAGACCTTGTCTGTTTTGTTCAACATTATATTCCCATCCTCTCGAAGAGTGTGTGGAATATTCTAGACACTCACTGCATATTTTAGGAATTAAAAATCAACTCTCATACATTAAGAACCCTAGAATTTAGGCATCTTTCCTCAGAATGTATATAACTTAAGAGGAATATAATGTTAACATCTCCTCACATCTTAAGAAAACAGAGAATCAGGAAAAAATCATTTGTATAGGACACATTATTTTTCCTTCAAAAATTTCCTGGTTTGTTTTTGGCTGGTTCATTGTCTACTTTTTGATAATTTATAAACTAGTGGACTGGAATAATCTCTTTATTTTTCTTAAAAGAATTGTGAATAAAACCCATCTGTACAAAGTGTCAACTTTTTACATGTTCCTTTTCCCATCAGAGACTGTGGGAGGTAGGACTCAGTCAAACTTCATACCTCCATGTCTCTTTTACAGGCCAACCTAACTTTGTGGCACCAAATATAAATCTTATATTTTAATTTCTATAATATTGTGTTGAGAATTTCAGTGTAATTTTTTTAATGACTTAAACTAATAGTAAGCAAATAAAGAAAATAGGAGACATAGAGCAAATAGGAGTCACCCATACCTGTATCATTTTAACACAAATGATATTTTGCAAATAGGACAAATAGAAGAAAAGACTGATTATTGCTTATAGAAAGTCTTATTTTTTGGTACAAGTGCTACAGAGTATGCTACTATTAATGCAATGATTTTTCAAGATTTGTATAGTGGAATTGTGCTGTATCTATCAGTAGTCACAATACCTTATGTCTGTATTGAGTGTTTTATTTAATAGTACTATTTAATAACAACATATTTTCTCATTTAGAGACCTAATAAAAATTGGGTGAGAGAAATAAGTAGCTTCCAGTTTACAAAGGAGAATGATGAAATTTAAAGAGAGTAAAAGTCCAAGTTCCCAGTCTTGGTAAGGAGTGGAGCTGGGACACCAACCCACGTCTTGCCAACTGAACTAGTACATTTTCAAATCCTTCACTTTGGCACTTCCTTTTAAGATAAGAATTCTTCTTTCCAAGGACAAAGAAATTTCAGTAAGGTAATGATGAAAAATAAGTGAATCTTGTTTATTAGCCACACTCATCTTCTGGAAATTAAGCGACTAAGCAAATAAAATAAACAGAGAGTGGTGACACAAAGCAGAATGAGCTCATGATCAAAGTCTTCTCCATTCCCATGGAGAGTGTGGGATAGATTTACTGCTGCTTCCCAGGGGAAAGGAAACTCAGACTGTTATTTCATCTTTGTGGGAAAGAGCTGCTGATATAAATGGGTGCTGCTCATTCTGTTCAAAGTCCTCCAGCCTCAACCTAATTGCAAGAGTGAAGTGGCCATAGATAAAAATGAGATTAATTTTTACATAAAATTGGATTAAGAGAGCCTGCTTCTCTCTTGGAAGTGTTCTTTGAAAAAGTTCACACTTTCCTATTGAGGATATTACAAATTATTGCTTTTAATGGCTCTTGCAACATAAAGTGCACTGTGCTTAAACTCCAAACTTGTGTCATAC
The DNA here is from genome assembly GCA_963574355.1 of Loris lydekkerianus. Lineage (NCBI taxonomy): Eukaryota > Metazoa > Chordata > Mammalia > Primates > Lorisidae > Loris > Loris lydekkerianus. The sequence continues at coordinate 27,754 of CAUYPK010026349.1, read as the reverse complement.
TTTGGTGAGTGTTTTATGAATTATAAAATTGGAAAGTAAGTTCAGTTACAGAAGTGGCTGCTGGCTCCTCCATCTGATAAATCTTATTTGGAATTAGTATGTAATATCCCTTTCAAGGCCTATTTCATTTCATTTTTTATGGGGTTTAACTGAATACCAATAAAAGAGAGGCAATACTATTTATGTATCTTTGTTTCTTCCTTGTTAGCTATGGTACTTGGCTGTTGACATTTTCTTTCTTCTAAATGACCCCGGGATCTCTGAAACTGTTAGCATCAGACTTGATTTGTTTTCTAGTTTACAGACATTGCACCATGCCTGATAATATGCCTAGAGATATACGTGGTACTCATTTAAGCAGGTGAGAATCAAGGAAGGGTCAACTTACAAAATGGCAGAATGAAGACAACAGTGATATCACTCTGCCTCTACAACAAACAAATAAGAAAACAAAGAACAAAACAAACAAAAAAAGAATCATTTCAGAACTCTGGCAATTAACCAAAGCCACAGAATGAACTGGAAATCTATCCAAGAAAACTTACCAGACTTTTTTTAAGACAGTAAAGCCTGGGGCATTCGAATTCAGAGATATTATAATCTACTTTCCTTCCCTCCCAATTTGATGGTATGGTAGGCAAAGCCAGAAACATTGCAGACAATGAAAAGACCAGATCACCCTTGAAGTGCCAGTCTAAACATACATCATTCCCATCCAAAGTCAGTATTTTGTTTAAACTTTCAGCTTTTTGGAAACTTTTTACTTTCAAGTAGCTATTAGAATCATTCATAGGGTGACTGAATGGAAGATGGAACAGTCTTATACCATAGTTGTTAGAGTTATTACATACAACAAAGAAATAATGTAAGGCATGAGAAGAAAAAGAAATTGTATGGCCACAATACATGGGTTAAAAAACAAAAAAAGCAGTCAACAGAAAATATTCCTGAGGGAGCCAGAGTTTAGACTTTGTAGAGGACTTTAAGCTATTTAATGTGCAAATATTTAAATATATTCAAGGAACTGTGGAAAATGATGTATGCAAAGTTAAAGAAAAGTGTTAAAATGATATAGGTATGATCACTGCATAGTTATAAAATGCAGTACAAATGTAATTGTGTTTGTAATTCTTTCTCTTTCTAATATGTTTTTAAAAAACTGCTTAATAATAAAAATAAAACTATGTTAATGAACTTTCATCAACTTATAGAATATAGATTTTCTGTACAAAGGAAGCAAAGGAAATGGTGTTATTTAGTTTTAATCAAGTAGATTTTTTTAAGTGAATGTGCTAATCATAATCTCTAGAACAACCCCTACAAAAATAATTTGTATATAGCAAAGAAACAAGGGGTTAAAAAGGCATGCTAATATATATTTAACAAAAAAGAAGGCAGAAATAAAGAAATAAGAAAAAAAATCACAAGACATAGAAGAAAGCAACAGGGAGGACATTTTATCATTAATTAGATTAAAGTAAGTGGGTTAAACTTCTTGTTAAAAGAGAAAAACAAACAGAATAGATATTTTTTGTCTATATGATGCATTCCTAAGATTCAAATACACAAATAGATTGTAAAGAAAAGAATGAAAAGGTTTACATGTAAACATCAACCAAAATAGAGTTAAAGTAGCTGTACTAAAATCAGACAAAAGAGAATTTGAGACAAAAATTGTTACAAAAGAATAAAAGAACACATTTTGTCATGGTGAAAAGGTCAAGCCATCTGCAGAATACAACAATTATAAATATATATGCACCTATCAACAGAATCTCAAAACACTTGAAGCAAAAACTTACAGAGATAAAGATAGAAATGGAAAATTCAACAATAATAATTGAGATTTTTTCCCCACCTTATTTTCAATATTCATGGAATAATTAGGGAGAAAAGTAATATGAAAATAGAATACATGAATAGCATTATGGTATAAACCAATGAGACATCTAAAAAAAAACTGTACCCAATAGCAGTATACACATTTTTCCCAAGTTCATCTGGAACATTCCTCAGGGTAGATTATATGTTAAGGACATAAAACAAGCTTAAGTAAATTTGGAAGGACTGAAATGCAAAGTATGTTCTCTGACCAGAATGGGATTAAATTAGAAATTAATAATTGTAGCAAAATTGAGAAGTCCACAAATGTGAAAATACATCAACACTTTGCTAATAATTAATGTGGCAAAGAAGAATTAACATAGGAAATTAGAAAACAGAGAAAAATGAAAATGAAGCACATCTCAAAAGACGTGAGACACTAATAAAGTAGTGTTTAGAGAGAAATTTATTACTATTAGTGACCATAATAAAAGAGAAAAATTCATCAATTATATGAACTGTCACTTTAAAAATATAAAGAAAGAAAACTAAAACCCAAAGCAATCAGAAAGTGGGGAAGAATAATAATTACAACAGACATTAATGAAATAGCATATAGAAAAGACAATATAGAAAACAAATGAAATCAAAATGATATTCTTTGAAAAGTTCAATGCAATTGAAACATTTAGGCTGACCAAGAAAAGAAGATGGAAGATTCAAATTGCTAAAATCAGGAGTTAAATAGAGAATATTACTATTGATGTCGTAAAAAAATGAATAATAAGTAAATATACAACAAATTAGATAACTTAGATGGATTGGGAAAATTCCTGGAAAGACACAATCTATTGAAACTGACTCAAGAAATCATATATCATCTAAATAATCCTATTCAGGCAGTGGTTGAATTAATAATAATAATAGTAATAATGAATACTTACAATAAAGAGCAGCCAAGCACAGATTACTTTACTGGTAAATTGTATTAGAAATGTAAATCATAATTAATGAAAATCCTTCACAAACACAAAAGGGGAAAATGTATATTTCAATACACTCTACAAGATTGGTATTGTCTTTCCAGGAAAACCAATAAAAAATAGTACCCCACACCTCTTAAATCATACATACCTACATGTGTGCACACATACACATCTCTATTTTTCATACATACATGTATTATATGTCTAGATACTTTCTGGAAAGTTGCCATATATAATATATTTCTCATAAATTTAAATGCTGAAAGCCTCAACAAAATACCAGTAAACTGAATTCAACAACATGTATAAAAGCTTATACATGACCATTAAGGGATATTTTTCACATACACACAAGGTTGGTTTGACAACTAAACTCAATCAAAGTATCACACCCTATGTATTAGTTTCTCATTGCCTTTGTAGCAAATTACCACAAACTTTCAGCTTAAAACAACACAAATTATTTTACAGTTCTGGAAATCAGAAGTCCAAAATTAAACTTGCTGGGCTAAAGTCAAGGTAACTGTAAGATTCCTTCTGGAGGCTCTGGGGGGGGAAAAATAATTTTTCTTGCCTTTTCTGATTCTATTAATAGAAGCTATCATTATTCTTGGGCTCATTATTCATGGCCCCTCATCACACTTTCCTTTCTTTCTTTCTTTCTTTCTTTCTTTCTTTCTTTCTTTCTTTCTTTCTTTCTTTCTTTCTTTCTATTTTTGAGACAGAATCTTACTATATCACCCTCAGTAGAGTGCTATTGTGTCACAGCTCACAGCAACTTCAAACTCTTGGCTTAATGAATCTTTTGCCTTAGCCTCCCATTACCTGGGACTACAGGTGCCCACTACAATGCCCAGCTATTATTCTTTTTTTTTTATTGCCATTTTCATTGTTGTTTAGCAGGCCTGGGCTGGGTTCAAACCTGCCTGACTGAGTGTATGTGGCCAGTGCCCTAACCGCTGAGCTACAGGTGCCAAACTTCACACTTACTTTTCTTATTTTAATTGTCACAGCATGTTTCACTACCTTTGACATTCTTGCTTCCTATTATAAAGACCGTTGTAGTTACATTGGACTCACCATCAAATTCAGGATACTCTTCATCTGAAAATCATCAATGTAATCATCTCTGCAAAGTCTCTTGTTATGTATGGTAACATATGTATAGGGTCTAGAGATCAGGACATGGACATATTAGGTAATTTCTTCTATTAATTAATACTGCAGTATGCCCTCTGTCTTCTAAAGATTTACAGCCAACTGAAATGCAATTATATATTCATCAATTTCAACATCCTCAAAGATCTCAACCCATTGAGATCTTAAAGTCTAAAATTTTATCTAGATATAATTCACTTCAAAGTCAAGAATTTCACTGTATATATTCTCTAAATCAATTATGAGTGATGCTCTGGGTATCTCAATACTGGGACAAAATTTTCTCTATCTGTGAACCTGTCAAGTACACAACAAATACCTGTTCCCAAAATTCAATGGTGGACATATTTAAGATAACTGTTATAGACAACTCCATTCTGAAAGAGTAAAACAGGAAGTAAGAACTTTCTGCTGGTTCAGAAATAATTTTGAAATAGAGAAGGTCAAATTTTATCAGGTGTTAACTCCTGGGAATAAACCTTGATGAATCAAAGTTTAAACTTTTGACTCATTTTTTCTTTTTCATGAAGGAAAGTACGTGTTGGCAGCTGAGTAATTTTATCAATCTGTTTTCTTCCTTTAGAATTTTAGGGGTCTGGTAATCTTTTATTTCATCCTCACTCTATCCCTTTAATTCCCAGCTGAGAGTGTTTTTGCTGAAAGAACATTCTTACATACCCATGAGTCTTCTGTGTTTGACACAGGGATTTGCTCAGTTATACAAAAGGCTCTTCCGCAGATCTCTCCTGGATAATTTCATCTCTGTTCTTGGCAGCTGCTGTGATGGCTAACAGAATCTATGAGTCAAGTGCCTAATCTCTTCACGGAGTCCTCTGTGCAACTGAATATTCTGGCATTTGGGTTCTTCCAAGGCACTAATAAATTTTTCCAGGCACAATCTTTCTCTCCACAGTATGCATTTTTGACAATGAATCTTCTAATTTTAGCATCTTTTGAATATGAATAGGATGAAAATTTCTTAAATCATAAAGTCCTGGTTTCTTTTTGATTACCGTATCTTTTCTCAATTTATTTCTTTCAAATTGATTTTACTATAAGAAGCAGTATGAAACCAGGCTATACCTTCAACAGTCTGCTTGGAAATCTCAGTTAAATGTCCAGGTTAATTTATTAGAACTTATAGTTTTTACATAACGTGAGACACGATTCACCTAAATTTTCTGTCATTATATCACAAGGATCTCCTCTCCTTCAGTTTCTAATGAAATGTTTCTCATATCCTTTGAGCCCTTAACAAACAGAAACATGCTTAATGTTCATATTTGTATCAATAGTTAGTTTGTGACAATTTGATATGCTCCTCTCCTCATTTTCCTCTGAGCTCTAATGGGAAGAGTCTTTGACATTTATATTTCTACTAATAGTCTATTCATGAAAATCTAGTTTTTATTCCATCATGTTTCTCAAATTTTTTTCAGCCTTTCTCCATTACTCAATTTCAAAGTCACTTTCTCATTTTTAGGCATTTCTTACAATAGCACAAGGAAATTCATATACCACAATAGTAGAATAAAGGATAGAAACAATATGACCATGTCCATAAATACAGCAAAAGCATCAGAAAAATCCAACATTGTTTCATGATAAACACACGAAACATATTAGGAATAAAAAGAAATTTATCCAACATGGCAAAAGATATCTGCAAAAAAGTCTGTAACTGCCATCATACTTAACTGAATATATTTCCCTAAAATTAAGAACAAGGCAGACATGTTTATTCTTACCACTTCCATGTAATATTACACTGGAGAGTCTATCCAGAGAAATTGGACAAGAAAATAGAATTAAAATATCTATATTGGAAAAGATAAATGTAAACCTATTTGAGGATGACATAATCTTGTGTACTAAAAATTATAACATATTCACTAAAAACCCCACCTTATTTAAACTAATAAAAGAGTTCAGCAGTGTGGCAAGGTACAAACTCCATATACAAAAGTCTATTGTATTTCTATATACTAACAATGAACAATTTAAACTATGAAGTTACAGTTAGGTAAGACGAATATTTGAAAAAGTGTATCCAGAATATGCAAATACATAGAGGCACAAAACAAAGAAGTGATTGCCTATAACTGGGGGTAAGGAGAAGAGGGTGAGGTGGGAAATGAAGAATTATTACTGATGGTTATGGAGTGTGTTTGTTATATGATAAAAATGTCCTAAAATTGATTGAAATGGTTATTTCATAACTCTTTGTGTATACTAAAAACCATTGGGGTATTTATTTTAAATGTGTAAATTGTATGATATATGAATTATGCCTTAATAAAGCTACTTAAAGAAATGAAAATAAATTAACAGAACTTCTACTTGAAAGAGTAACAAAGAAAAAAATTATCTAGAATTGAATTCAACAATTTCCATTAAGTGGAAATCTTAGAAGTGACAACTACAAAACATGGGTAAAGCAATTAAAAAATTAAAAAATAGAAATATTTGTCAGTGCCATAGATCAGAAAACTTAGTATTGTTAAGATGGCAATAATGAATTGGCTTATAGATTCAACAGAATTCATAAAAAAAATCTTAGTTTTTTAATATTTTTCCAGAAATTGACAGGTATATTCTAAAATGTATATGGAACTGCAAGGGCACCAGAATAGTTTAAAACAATCTTAAAGAAGAGCAAAGTTGGAAGACTCACACTTTCTATTTAAAAACCTATTAAAAATAACTATACTCAGGACACTCTGGTATGGACATAAGGATAGACATACTGATTAATAAAATGGAATTGCGACCCCAGATAAACTTTTACTTCTTTCATGAAATTATTTTCAACAAGTGTGCAAGGACAATTTACTAGGGCAACTGTGTATCCTCATACAAAAGCCCATGGGAACCCTATATTATACAATATATGTAAATTAATTCAAAATTGACCATATAAGATTTAAAACTATAAAACTCTTATAAGAATATATAGTAACAAATCCTCATAACGTATTGTTAGTCAATAGTTTCTTACCACTGCAAAAGTATAAACAACAAATAAATAAACAAATAATTAGACTTCACCAAATTCAAAAACTTATATGTCAATTGTGCATCGATTTGCACACATTAAATATGTATGGCTATTTGTATGTTAATCATACTTCAGTAGAGTGATTTTTTAGTAAAGTATCTCAAGAATGAAAGAAAAGGTATCCAATGTACTCAATACTATTATGATGCCAATATATACACACTTACACACTCATATGAATGATAAAACACAAATGTAGTGGAGGAAAGGGGAGGGGTGAGTAGAGTGAGGGAGGGGAAGGAGGTAGGGCAATTGCTGGGATCTCTCTCTTAATGTGCACAATGCAAAGGTATACTTCATAATAACTAAGAGTAAATTTTAAATATCTTACCATGAAAAATAGTAAGTGAGGTGATGGCTATGTTAATCATTTTGAGTTAAGCATGCCCTGGCCCACGGGGCTAGTTCAGCAGGGACCTAGGGTATGAAGGGAGAGAGTGAAGGAAGGGAACAAGAGACACGAAGAAGGGGGAGCAAGACAGGATTCTGATCAAACTCCCACAAAACTTTATTTTTTGACAGCTATATAAACACAAGCGGAGGGGGGAGTTGTGCTCAGAGGTATGAGAGGGTGGGGAATTCCCGGAGCAGGTGTGGTAATCCAATGGTCAGGATGTTTTTCTTGCCTGTCTGGTTGTAATTGATTTATTGTAGTATTTTTCCGGAGAAAACTCTTTTTTTAAGATTTGGCTTCCGGCATAAGCATTCCACAGTGTGTATCAAATCATCACATTGTACCTCATAAATGTGTACAGTTGTGATTTTAATTAAAAATTAGTAAAAAAGTGGAAGGAAAACCCCTAAAACAGGAGAAAATATTTGTAGAGGTTATACCCAGCATATGTAAAGAGCAGTTACAACTTTTAAAAAGAGAAATAATTTTCTTTTTTGTTTTTTTTTGAGACAGTCTCAAGCTGTTGCCCTGGGTAGAGTGCTGTTTTGTCACAGCTAACAGCAAATAGGCAAATAATTTTTAAGGGAAAATAATTTAAATAGCTAATTGTGATATGCTAATGATATTCTTTCATAATTTCTTCTATAATTGTTTTGGGTTTATATCTTGTATATACCTAAAATTGATTTTTATGTTTTGTCTGAAAAATGATTGTATTTATTTTTCCCACAAAGATAGCCAATTGACTGAGTACTATTTACGGAAAAGACCATTGTTTCCCAGTGGTTCTAGATTCTTTGTTAATTGGGAAATTATGTATTCACTTATTCTTAAGCCAAGATCATATTTATTTAATTACGATGCATTTATTTATAATAAATCTTGATTTCTGGTTTTCTTGATTTCTGCCCCCATTTTGGTTTCATTCTTCTCTGTGAAGATTGCCCTGACTATCCTTGGAGTTTTGCTTTTTCATTTAAATTTAAAAATCAGTTTACCAATTTACATACATAAACTTAAGGAAATTTCGATTGCAATTTTATTAAATCTACAGATAAAATTGGTTAAATTTACTAGCTTTACAATATTGAGTTTTTCAGTCTATGCAACTTGGCAAAACCATCCATCTTGTTGAGAGTCTTTAATTTTACTCAAAAATGCTCTTTTGTTTTTGATACATAGGTCTTATTTACCTTATATTTACTCATGAGAATTATTTTCAACTCTTAAATATTTTTAATCTTATTTTTTACATTGTTTCCTTTCACATAGAGGTAAAATTGATATGTATCTTATCTTCTTTAAACATTTACTTTATCTTGACCCTGACAATAAATATATTATCTGACACAATGAGAGAAAAGAATTCAATGATCTGCTTTGAGGTTAGTGGAATAATTATGAGAGAACAGTGTAGAAGATGAATAAAAGTTGTTTTTGTATCTCCAATAGTTCTATGAGTAAAGCATTGCTTGCTAAATGGGGAACCTTATTTAGATACTATTCATCTGACAAGGGAATAGTACCCAGAATATATAAAGAACTCAAACAACTCAACACTAAAAACAAATAGCTTTATTTTAAAATGGCCAAAAGATATTGAAGTTTCTGAAAAGAAGACAGGCAACTGGTCAACAGTGGTATGAAAAAATGCTTGACATCACTAATCAGGGAGATGAAAATTAGGTATGTCTTACCTCAGTTGTAATGGCTATTTCAAAAAGACAAGAAATGACAGATGCTGGTTAGGCATGTGGAAAAAAGGGAACTCAAATACGATTGGTGGGAATGTAAATATAAACATTAGAGAAAATAGTATGGAGATTTCTCAAAAAACTAAAAGTAGAACTACCATATAACCTAGAAATTCTGCTGCTATTTATCTAAAGAAAAGGAAAACAATACATCAAAGGGATACCTGCACTTCCATATTTATTGCAGCACTATTCACAATAGCCAAGATAAATAATCAATCCAAATATCTGCCCATCAACAGATAAATGGGTAAAGAAATGTAGTATATTTATAGATACAATGGAATGCTCTTCAACCATAGAAAAGAATTAAATCCTGTCATTTGCAGCAATATGGATGGAACTAAAAGTTCTTATGTTAAATGGAATAAACTCGGCACAGAAAGACAAATAGCTCATCTTCTTGGTTATATGTGGGTGATAAAAATGTTCACCTCATGAAGGTGAAGAGTAGAATGATAAAGATCCCAGAAGCTGGGCAACATGTGTCTGTTGGAAGAAGGGAGATGAAAAGAGATTGGTTAATGGGCAAAAACCTACAGTGAGATAGAAGGGGTAAGTTGTAACGCCCAGTCATAGAGTAGAACAACTATAGTTAACAGTGATGTATTATGTATGTCAAAAGAGCTAGAAGAGTGGACTTGAAATGTTCCCAACACATAGAAATGATAAATGTTCCAGGTGATGGATATCCTAAATACGCTGACTCCATTGTCACACATTCTATTCAAGTAACAAAATATCACATGTACTTCATAATAAATACATAGTATGTGCCAATACTATGTACCAACAGTCTATGTTGGTGACAGAGTGGTCCATGCTAAGGAAGTACATGAAGGTTATTAATGCCCCTGTTCTTGGTTATATTTTATGATCACACATATTACATATATCACCTCTTAACAATACTTCATACTCTTTTACGTAGCCTAAAGTTGTCCCTGTGCCCCCAAACCCCTGTTTTTATTGAAAATTCGATGTTAAAACCTCATGTGTATTTAAATCAAATATACACCAAGCTGAAATAATTTGCTTCTCCTACCTCTTCCTATACTATAGCTTTCACTGAAAATAACAAAATCAGAACATAACCCTGTTTCCACTTCATTGTAATCTTCATTTCAAAAGGACTCAAATCTGAATCCCCATTATTGTCAATGATTCCATTAAAAAAAAAAAAAAAGACGTTTTTATTTTTTCCTTAATACTGCTGCTTGATAGTTATGTGACCAGACTCAGCTCTCCCCAATCCATTTAATTCCTGCTGCTACTTCCACATTTTGGTTTTCAATTTAATGTTTCTAAATCATCACCACTTCCTGGTACCCAACACGTGCCTCTCTCTCCCATTAACATCCCATCCTAAAAGATGATAACATTATTTTTTCTAAATCCCAACTCTGATAATGTTAGTTTCCTATTAAGTTATTTGTCATGAATTTTATTTACTTCATTAATTAAATCCAAACAGCTTCTTAGACTCACTTGAACTTTATATTGCCTGAATTTATCTAACTATCACAAATGTTATTACCTTCCAGCAAAATTCTAACCATTTCCTTATGAAAACACTCACTCTGGATTTCCTGCCTATTCTTTTCATAGAAGTTCTTCTCATTTATTCTGGAGAATTCATAATCATCATCTCTTCAGAAATTGCTTCTCTTTCTTTGTATTAATATTTATGTCTTCAGTTGTATATTAGGGATTTTTAGTCTATCTTCATATCAGTTCTGATTTTATTTTCCATCTATGTGTGCTGAAGTACGTGTTACTCCTAAGATCTACCTTCTTATTCATTTATTTGCCATCAACTTTCTCTAGTCTACTGTTTAATCTATAAAGGTTGCTTTTTGTTCATTTCATATATGTGTATATACATATATAATTTTATTTGGTTTATTTTTCAATCTAATTTTCCCTTTTCATACTTGTTGTTTTCCCTCCTTTCTTTATATCAATAAGATTTTCAAAATACACACTTAAAAGTGTCTTTCTGGTTGTTTTATACTCTTTACTTCTTAGGTTGTAACTTCAGAGGATTATTTATTTGGCTAATCTCCTTTTAACTCTGAATCATTTGATCATATATGTAACTTATTTTTAAAATCATCCTGTTTTCCCATTTTATACAGTGACATTGAGAGTAAATAGCCGACATTGTTACATTTGTTAGTTTGCAAAAAAATGTTCACAAGTTTTATGCTCACAGTCATCCAGATCCTTGATTCTCACAAGTAGTAGATAAGGAGTATCTAGTATTTCTATTTCATGTATCTCTACTGCTGGTTACTCCATAGCCTGTCAGTGTTGTCTTTATTGTTGGAAATAGAGTCATTAGCATCTTTAAATCTAGTCATGTTAAAGAGTTAATTTCACAAACTCCAGAGCCAATTCAGAAAGTTGACCTTTAAGATGGTGTTGTTTACGCGGTGCCTATAGCTCAGTGAGTAGGACGCCAGCCCCATATACCAAGGGTGGCAAGTTCAAACCTGGCCCTGGCCAAACTGCAACAAAACAATAGCTGGGTATTGTGGCGGGTGCCTGTAGTCCCAGCTACTCAGAAGGTTGAAGCAAGAGAATCGCCTAAGCCCAGGAGCTGGAGGTTGCTGTGAGCTGTGAAGCGACTTCATTCCAAACTCCCAAAGGATCTTAGAGAAGGTAGTAACTTGCTGAATGGAAGATGCTGGCTGGGCCACATCTAGCTGGTTCAGCTCTTGCCATCATATAACAAGAAATAAAGGACACAGAATCTGGAAAGGAGCCCAGATCTGCCATTCCCTGCCTGGTGTGTGTCCCTGAGCAAGCATATCCTCTCTCTGAGCTTCAGCATCTTCAAATGCAAAGAATGACAGAACTTAACTGGGTTGTTGGAAGGACTAAATGGTGACTTGCCCATACAGCAATATTACAGAACCTGACATCAGGAAATTCTCACTGAACAGTGGCAACATTATTGTAATCTTACTCCAAAGAAATCTTCTATCACCTAGGATATTAGAGGACCCAGAATGGAGATGCTCTAGACTTGCTCAATAACAAAGTTATACATTTGGGGGTCAAATTTCAAGATAATACATCAAGACACTTTCCACTGCAGAACCACCCAGTTTCCATGACAAAAAAATCACAGTGCTATGATTGTAAACCTTGGAAATGCTCAAATAGCTGGAGTTAGAACCAAGACGGCACTGTAAAAAGTAGCCCAACAAAGTTTCTTTAGGGTAATAAGTTTCTTTGGAAAGATTCTGAAACCTGATTGTGGTGTTGGTTACATGAAACTATATATGTGTATGTATCAAAACTTCATAGAAATATATTTTTTCAATGAGTTCATGTAAAAAGTGGCAAAATACAAATAAAGTTTGTGAGTCATTAAAAAAAAAAAAAAAAAAAGATGATGTTGTTCTAGAACCAACACCAGTACCAAAATCCGTGTTAGTCAGGGTTCTCTAGTTAAACAGAACCAATCTGAGATATTTACATCCATCCATAAATATCTCTCATTCTCTCTTTATATAGCTACAGATAGCTAGATATACATATATATGTACATCAACCTATGTGTCTAAATCTGTGCAGATCTATTTCATGCCCACACAGAGTCATGCATCACTTAGATGGGGATATGTTGTGGGAAATGCATCATTGGGTATCTTCATCATTGTATGAACATCAGAATGTACTAACATGAACCTAGATGGTATAGCCTGCTGCACACCTCGGCTGTGTGGCGTGGCCTATTGCTCTTAGGCTATAAACCCATAGAGCATGTTACTGTGCTGAATATTATAAAACAAACTGTAAGACAGTAGTAAATATTTGTGTGTCTAAACATATCTAAACACAGAAAAGGGACAGTAAAAATATATTGCAAAGGATAAAAAAAAGTAATATACTTGTATAGGGCACTTACCGGGAATGGAGATTGCTCTGGGTGAATCAGTGAGTGAATGGTTAGAGAATGTGAAGGCTTGTAAAACACATATACCTATATATTTGTGAGTATATATATATATAGTATTATTTATTTCTATATACTACTGTATATTTTATAAAGACTTAGGTTACCCTAACTTTATATATTTTTCCTTCTTTAATAATAAATTCACCTTAGCTTACTGCAAGTTTTTCACTTTATAAACTTATTAATTTTTTTTAAACTTTTTGACTCCTTTGTAATAAGACTTAGCTTAAAACATAAATACATTGTACAGCTGTCCAAACATATTTTTTCTTTCTATGCTTATTCTAGAAATGTTTTCTATTTAAACACTTTTAACTTTTTAAAAAATTTTAAACTTTTTTGTTAAAGATAAAGACACAAAAATACACATTAGGGTGTACACAGGATCAGAATCATCAATACCACTGTCTTCCACCTACACATCTTGTCCCACTGGGACATTTTCAGGGGCAAAAATGTGCATGGACCTGTCATCTCCTGTGACAACAGTGCCTTCTTCTGGAGTCCCTCCTGAAGGACTTGCCTGAGGTGGTTATAGAGTTAATGTTCTTTTTATAAGTAAAATGAGTACATTCTAAAGAAATGAGAAGTGTAGTATAATAAATACATAAGTCAGTAAAATTGTTACTTATTATCATGTACAGCATGTTCTATACATCATTGAATGGGCTATACTTTTATAAGATTGGCAGTGCAAGACTTAGTTTACATCAGCATCACTACACACACATATGACGGCTGCAGCATCACTTCGTGATAGGAATTTGTCATCTTCATAAAAATCTTATGGAATCACCTTGTATATGTGGTTTGTCATTGACCAGAACAACACTGTTATGCAGCAAATTACTCTGTGTGTGTGTGTGTGTGTGTGTGTGTATAAAGAGAGAGGGAGAAAGAAGAAAAAAGAGATTTGTTATAAAGGATTGCCTTAGATGATTACAGAGGCTGAGATTCAGGAGAGCTGACGGTAGAGTTCCAGTTTAAGTCCAAGGACCTGATAACTAGGAAAGTCAGTGGTATAATTTATAGTCCAAATAAGCAGAAGTCTCAAGTCCTCAAAAGATTTGATGTTTCAGTTTGATTCTGAAGGCAGGAAAAGACCAACATCCCAGCTCAGTCAGGGAGGAGGTGTTCCCTCTTCCTCAGCCTTTTTATTCTAGTCTAGTCTTCAGTGGAGTGGGTGAGGCCTGCTCACGTTAGAAAGGGTGATCTGTTTTACTCAGTCTACCTATTCAAATGTGAGCCTCATTCGGTAACATTCTCACACAGCTACCCAGAATAATGTTTGACCAAATATCTAAGCCCCTTGTAGCCCAATTAAGTTGACACATAAAATAAACCATTATAAGGATTTTGTGCATGTAATTGCTAGTGAAACGTTTGTTGTTTTCATGTGCAACTTAAAAGGTCCCTGATCACCCAAAGTTAATAATAGCCAATTATCTAAAGCATTTACTGGAGAGGAATGAGGAAGAAATCCTGAAAATGGCACAGAATATTTATTTTGTGCCTAGGGTGCACTCTGTAGTTCTAGAACAATGACGTGCCAATGAAGAGCCAATAATCTCTTTCTTCAGCTGCTTGCAAATCTGTGTGACCTACTTTATAATATCAACATCCTTTGGAAAAGAACATTTTATACAGCAGGCCATCACTTTTCAAAGCCTCTGGACATCATCTATACTCTTGAGTTGTAGATAATCTTGGGGATAAAATCTTCCATCCACAGTCTTTCTGAACAATATAGCAATCTCTAGACTACCCTGATTCATGGTGTCTCACCAGGCAGAACTTTTTTCACCTACATTAGCAGTGATTGATGTCCTGATAATCATTACCACCAGCACTTTAACTGTAAAGGAAATTCCAGCTAAGCTTTTCCATCAAGATAGGATATAAATCTTACTTATAATGTATTAAAATGTTTATATTCCTTTGCCAACAACATTAATAATAAATGTTGTATTAACATATTACCTTTTCCAGACAATGTTTAGATTTTATGCGTCATAGTCAGCTTAGGTCGCCATAAGAAAATACCATAGACTGGGTGGCTTATAGACTACAGAAATTTATTTCTGAAAGCTGGGAAGTCCAAGACTAAGACTCCCGCAGACCAGGCTCCCTCTGCCTGGTTTATGGACAATGCACGTCTTTCTCGCTGTAGCCTCACTTGGTGGAGGGAGATAGAAAACTCTGCTCTCTTTTTATAAGGTCACTATTGTTACTGTTGCTGTCATGGAGACTGCACTCTCAGGACTGCATCTAACTCTAATTGTCTCCCTGCCTCTACATTTTTGGGCACTACAGTTATAACATGAATTTGGGAGGTCACAAACATTCAGTCTACAGCAATGCAAATGTTCAAATGTACTCTGTTGGTTTTGTAAAGCATATTTAGAGGGATAGAAAACAGTCTTTTTTTTTTTTTTTTTTTGAGATATACTCTCACTTTATTCCCTAAGTAGAGTGCTGTGATATCATAATAGCTCACAGGAACCTCAAACTCCTGGGTTCAAGTGACTCTCTTGCCTCAGCCTACTGAATATCTGGGACTACAGGTGCCCATGATATCCCCCTAGTAGGGTTTTCTATTTTTTTTAGTAGAGACAGGGTCTCACATGTGCTCAGGCTGGTTTCTAACCTTTGAAGTCAAGTGATCCATCTTCCTCGGCCTCCCACAGTGCTAGGATTACAGGCATGAATAAAGTTTTCTAGTCAAAACTTTTGGGAAAATGCAGACTATATATCCTTTTGGAAATTTAAGTGTGTGTATGAGCTAAGTGCTCTCAGAAGGCTTGCAATGAAGATGTTAAAAACCAGTGTTGATTATCTTGATTGTAGTGATGCATTACCAGTGTATGTTCAAACTCATCAAATTGTGCCCATTAAACCTGCGTCATTTTTGGCATATTAATTATACCTTCATAAAGCTATTTTTAAAGTTAACTTAGCATTTTTCAGAATTTTTTGAAAACCAGACTTTATGCTTTCAATGTTAGCTCTACACAATGGCACTCATAATTAAAAATAATTAAATTTTTATATATGATAGACACTACTGAAATGTTTTATGTATTTTCTAATTTTATTTTTATAATTATCTGACATGTATTGTCTTCATTTTATTGATGAGGAAACTGAAGCTCATAGAGATTCAGTAAGTTTCTCAAGTCCAAACAGAGTAAGAAGTAAAAGATCAGGGTTTAACCTATAATTTTCTTTTGCTGCAATAATGAATTTCTACCAGTTTAGTGGTTTATAATAATACAAGGGTATTATGTCACATTTTTATACATCAGGCTGATCCAGCTTTCACTGGGCTAAGAATAAGGTGTGAGCAGTGCTGTGTTCTGGAGGCTCTGGAGGAAGATCTGCTTCCTGCCCACGTGGGAGGTGGCGGAATTAAGATCCCTTCCTTTTTAGGATGCAAGTCTCCATTACCTTGCCGGGTGTCAGTGGGGGTGTCTCTCAGGTTCTTGCTCCCTACATCACCAACACCACAGAGTACAATTTTCTCATGTGGTCATTGTTCTTGCCCTCCTATATGCCTTCTTCCACTTTTAAGGATTCACATGATTAGGTTGGACCCACCCTCAGAATCTAGGATAATCTTCTAACTTTAAGATCCCCAACATTAGTTACATCTGCAGTGTTTCACCACATCCTGTAATCTATTCCTCATGGGCTCCAGGGATCAGGAAGTGGACTTCCTAGGGGCCTTGCTTTGTTGACTATAGCATTTCCTTATTTTGACTTTGAGGCCATGTGCTAATCTATCATGATTGTGTTTTAAGAATGCCCTCTATAGCATAGAATTTGGGAAATATATTTTTAGTTTAAGATAGCAAAACAAGGAGTTAAAAATGCACACATCAGACAGGCTTGGGGAAAAGCTATTTGAGTATCCAGGGTCTCAAAACACAAACACTCAAAACACAAACAAAGTGCTCAGCATTTTGAATCAAAGTGTATCTTGCACAGAGTGATGCAACAAACTCCAAACAACTTATCAGAGCTTTAGAAAAGCAGTGAAAAAAAGAGAGAAAGAAGGCTCTTAAATATGATTTTTTTGTGTGTGTATTTTATCTGGTCATAACCCTCTGATAAACTGACTTGTGACTTTATGAAAGGTCATTTGTTTTTAGATAATTTGTTTCTAAACTATCTATAATAAACTAAACAAGCACAGGAACAGGGCTTTACTTATTTCCTACATCTGCAAAACTTCATTTTCTCCCTTTAAACTTTAGCAAGCTGCACACCTGAGAATTCTCATAGGAATCATTTTTTCTTCCGTACTCAACACTGCTTCTGGGTAGTTTCTGAAATGGCAAGTATGTACCTCAAACACTTGTGTCCTGATTACAAAATACATTTCTTTTCAGCTGTCTCATATGTGTTCCATTACATGCGAAAACCCATCGACTTAGTGCTATAATATGTCATAAATATTTTTACCTTTTAATTTTTATATTTTTATACTGTGAATTAGTGGTTCACAGTAATTATCAACTTGGCCTAGTGTGGTTTTTGTCTTCTAAACCTTTTAGTTTGTATTCTAAAATTAATCCATCCATATAAAATAAGGGCTACCACCAGTACACTGAGTTGGGATTGTGTGGAAAGTGAGGATATATTAAGTTCTTGTATTTATAGAATTTATAGCCATCATCTCACATCCGCCCTTTCTAATGCCATCCTTGGTTAACCCTTCTTCATTATGTGTGTGATGTTTCTCTAACTCTATACCTTAGTCATGATCTCATCAAAATGTGCTTTTCAAATATTTCACCCCAGCCTATGGCTTGTGTTTCATTTTGTTAATACAATTTTTTGCAGAAAAGTTTAAAATTTTAAAAAATACATTAAAGAGCAGGTTGAGGACTTTGAACTTGTGCTTAGGTTTATTTGTTGAGCATTTCTAATGAACCCAACTTTATGCTTAGCCTTATTTTTATCATTGTGTTTTGCTGCTTATACCATTTCTGTGAAATCGGCATTGTTTCTCTTCTTACAGGTAAGAACACTGATGCTCTAGAGATCCAGTACATTCTACTTGTATAAGTTATTATTCCTTGGGCTTTACTGTTGCTTTGCAAAAATAATTATTTTATAGTATTTTGGCATTTATTTATTTGGAAAAAGGCTATGATGTGTATGAGAAGGGAAACATATTAGAGATTCATGAATGACATGAGTGACTTTGTAATTAGAATCTTCTACTTCATAGTAGATTGAATCCAGTCATAGTCAAAAGGGGTGTGGACTCTTTCAATTTGATCGTACACATTCCAAGTAGTATATAAACAAACATAATACTTGAAATATAAATATATACTTCATTGGATACTTTCACCTTGTTTAGAATTCTTTTTAAAGTGATTTTACTCCCAGTAGTATTTTCATTGTTTACCACATGTATTGTTAATTCCTCTGACTGTATTGCCTTCCAAAAATTTTAGGAATGGCACAGGAGCTCATTCATTTTTAACAGCAGAATCTTCCACAAAAGACTTAGATGTTTTAGCACAAAGTATTTATATTTTGCCATTTGTAGTTAAATCCATAGATAAATAAAAGTGCTATGTTTATAATGCTGCTTTTTATTTTTTCCTTGTATTGACTTGCAAACCTTCAATGCTACACCAATACCGATATTTTAAAATCAACCTACTCTGTCCAGACTGTGAATAATGATGCTTACTTTTCTAGTATACATCCTGGATTAACCCAGCCGATTATATCTATAACTGCCACCTAAGACTAAGTGCTAAGTGTGTCACTGTGATTGATTTTATTAGACACTCAGTGAGAATTATTAATTAAAAAAAAACAGAAGAGAATAACTGACAAGAGAAAAAAGGTTCAGATTTATTTTCTGAACTCTGATAGGATTACATTTAAATAGTATCACTTTATTGCTCTCTCTGTAATAATCCCGAGAAATGCTTTTTTAAAGCCTGGGGTTAGAGAATAAATTATAATATGCTGTATGTTCCAAATTGTGGACAAATGATGAATTTTTCTGGAGAAAGATATTCTAATATCTAGACTGGTAGACTAGATCATTTACCAAACTGGTTATATTTTCACGGGCCCACATTCATGTGCTGAGTGAGGGTTTATAATGGCCTAACCCTGAACTGGCAGACAGCAAGACCAAGAAAAATGTACATATCTTATTTCTTTGTAAAAATGAAAGGTACTTTTACTCATTTCAGAATGAATAGACAGAAATACTAAACTTAGAAGCTGTAACAGATAGATTGCACAGAAGGGACAGGGATTTTCAACACAGAAATCAGAGGGAGAATGTACTTATGCATTTTTTATTTCCTCAACCAAATGAAAATTTTAGATACCTCTTTGACAGTCTTAAGAGGATCCATCCAAACATGGCCAGATCCTCCTCCTCGGGTTGATTCCTTCTCATTCTTCTGATCTCAGCTTAAAAATTATTTTTTAGATGAGAGTGGGAGAGAATTTCCTGAGTTCTTTGCAAATTAGATCAGCCCTTTTATTGTTCTCCTTTGCAATTTACAAATTTTCTCTACAACATTAATTTTAATTTTAATTTTAATTTTGCATGTAGTTGTGCCTTGTAGTTTACTCCCTGGCTTATATAATAGGACACAATTCCATAGGGAACAGTGACAATGTAGCCCCCGATATATTTCTTGGCGAATATGTAACTGAAAAAATTTGTTGAAGGAATTAATGAACTAATGAGCCCTAAGAGGCTATGAGGGGAGGCCAGGTTGATTCAAGTAAAAACTAAAGTCACTGAAAAGGTTATAATAGAGTTTTACCCCATAGAGTCCTCTAAGTCCAAGATTTACAGGTGCACTCATTCAAATTCTCTAACAAGTGATTCTGTACAGCACATACCAGAATAAAGAACATGGCAAGAAGTGCATTAATCGATATTATAGAATACTGCAGTTAATAGTACAGATTATGATTCCAAAAGCACTAGAGTTGGGTGTTATATCTGTGAATATCAATTTTGCTGTAACAATAGCTATGTACTTAGTATCTGTAAAGTTAATTTTATTCATCTATAAAATGAAGACAATAACAAAGCCTCTTAAATAGAGTTGTTATAAGGACTGATTATGAAATTTTACATAAACTAAACATTCAGGATAGATAAGGAATGGGTAGTAAAAATTTATAACATTTAAAACTTACCCCAGTATGCAGCAGTTAACAAACATTTATCATATGTAAGCAATCAATATCATTTTTATGTTAAGTAAATAAACTCTCCAGTCTAGTATGTGTCTCATTAATGTTCAGGTACTTAGTACCATGACTAAGAAAGCGTGCATAATGGCTTAATAGTCAATTTATTACCTCTTTATTAGACTGTGTAAGAAAAAAAACATATTGATAATATCAAAGGATACTTCAGATGTATTAAAAATGAAATTGCCACAGCTATTGTTATTAAAAGTTTAAAAAAATTAAAGATATTGGAAAACGTCCTTATTATTTGAATAACATATCAAGTTTATAGCATTCATTCATTCAAGTATTCCTTTATACAACAAATATTTAAGTACCAATTATGCTAGGGCATATTGGGGATTGTGTTAAGTAGCATAACGGCACCTAAAAATGTCCATGTTTAACCCTGGAATTGGTCATTCTATTACCTTACACCTCAAAGAGGAATTAAAGTTCCAGATGGAATTAAGTTGCTAATCAACTGACAAAACAGAGAAGATTATCCTGAAATATGTGAAAGTGTTTGATCTAATCCCAGGGTTCCTAAAAGGAGATGAACAAGGAAGAAGAGGTCAAAATGAGAAGGACTCAACCCAACTTTTGGGGGATACTTAGAAGATGGGAAAGGCCAGAAAACTAATTCTCTGCTAGTGCCTCCAGAAAGGAATGCAACCCCTGCTGATACCTCAATCCGAGCCCAGTGAGACCTGTGTCAGACATCTGACCTATAGAATTAAGATAATCTGTATTATTGTATGTAGGTGTGTGGTAATCTGCTGTTGCAACAGGAGAAATCAATACATGTGTGACGATGGATGAAAAGAAGCACAAATCCTGCTCTAGTATAATTTAAGAGTCTGGCAAAAAGGTAAGTTATCATCGAATAATAATGAATATTAGTATAAAGAAGCAACCAACCACGTGAAGTGCTATAACGGATATAAGGATATAGGATATAAGTTTTGAGATGTTTATTTGTATGTAAAAAGAGTTGTGTTATGTTCTGAAGTAAGCATAAAAGATTTAAATCACCATAATCATGATAATTTTCAATAGTTCTTAAATTGTCCATAGGTTAAATGTACATGGTTTTGGCTAACATGATAACCACTGAGACAGATTAGCAGGGAAAAAGCAAAGCTTATATGCAGAGCTATCAATCATGTTCTCTCCTTAATAAAAACAATAAACATCTCATAGTGATTGGGGCAGGACACGTGGAGTAGAGTATTTTTGTTTTCCTTCATGGTTTACTCTGTTTTATTTTGACATCAAGTTTTGAAAATCTCAGTAATTTTAATACTTTTAAACTTGTTCCAGATATTTGGATTAACATAATATAATATGAAAAATAATTTATAGTCGTTATAAATTATTTATCCTCAACTTATAGTCATTAGAAAGTTGAGGATAAAAATATCTTTATTATCAGATACTTTGTACTTATAAATGTCAAGAAAATCAACGAAAGCCACTAAACTTACCAAGAGATCCTCCATAAGATTATTACATATAATATAAAACAATAGTTTTTTCTCTTAGAAGTTATAATGTAAAAGAGAACAATGTGTCAACAAACGAATAAATCATAAAATATCCAGGCAGACTCTAATAAGAGAATGCAGAGAATCTGTATAAAAAAAAAAAAATAAAAGATTTAAAGAGAAAGCCCTTTGGATTAACCAAGAACTATTTAAATTAAAGGATAACAGCATTATCTAGGAGGACAGAACCTATTATAGTTTCAGAAAATTTACAAACTAATGGGAAGTAATAATCAATAAATTATTTTGAAATAAAAGTATTAGAGGCAGAATATAATGGCTTGCTCTTATAATCCTAGCACTCTAGGTGTGAGGATTGCTTCAGGCCAGGAGTTCAAGGCCAGCTGGAGCAACTGAGTAAGATTCCTCTCCTGCCATCTCTACGAAAAATAGAAAAAATATCTGGGCATAATGGTGCATACCTGTAGTCCTAGCTACTGGGGAAGCTGAGGCAAGAGGATTGCTGGAGCTCAGGAGTTTGTGGTTGGAACACTGAGCTATGATGACGCCATGTTCTCTACCCCCGAGCAATATAGTGAGAAAAAAGAAAGCTAAAATAAAAGCATTGGATCCTTAGTGCACATAATCAACTGAAATATATATCAGCTATATCAAAGTGTTAAGATGTCTTTAATTAAGATGTTATTGCTATGTGTTATACAAAATAAAATGTAGATGACAATTTAAATTAACTGAAATTAGAATATTTGATAGCAAGAAAAATGAAAGATTGATAGATTTGACAAGACAAAAATTTTGAAAAATATTAAACATTTATTATACACTGAAAGATTTACTATAAACAGACCAATATTTACAGAAAGCCTAACTGATATTAAGTTAAAATCTCTATGCAAACCTTTAAAGAAAGTAATAAGAAAATTTGCTAATTAAAACATAAACTGGAATGTGTTTAAACTCCATTAGTCAAATATTATACATACAGATTAAAGAAATAATAATATATGATGTTTTACTTATAACCCTAGAATATTAAATATGAATATTAAAAATGATTGATCTTATAGTGAAAGGCTGCTGCTTCTGGAAGTGTTAATGTGTATACATTTTCTGAAAAGCAATTAGCAATATGTATCAAATATCTAAATATTTGTATATTTTATTTCAATATTTCCACTTTCAGGATTCTACCTTAAAGGAAAGATTTCTGTCCTAAGCTTTTAATCAGAAAATGTTTTATTTCGGTCTTGTTCAGCATCATAAAACAATTTCTTTTTTTAGTATTTAGTACTTTTAGGCACTTGATACACACTTTTAAATAAAAAAATTAATAACTGCTTTAGTAGTCGCAAAAATGGAGATAAGCTTAAATATCCAAGCAAGAAAAAGTTATATATACCTGTGTACAAATATATATATATTTAACTTTTATATATATAAATATAGTTATACCAGTTATTGAAGTAAGTGGATTTTGGTTGCCAACTCTAAGATAGACTCAATGTAGAATGATTCTGGATAAGTCTCACAATATAGAAAAAATAGGATCTATTATCAGGTGAGAAAAAGAGATCAGACACAGATAATCTTGTAAGTACTTTGCTTGGATGCTGCTGATTTTGGACTGGCTTTTACGGGCACATCCACGTAGAGAGCACGTCTGTCAAAGGCTGTCTTAGAGGCAGGGTGCAGTATGTGTCACCTCTCACCAGGCAAGTCTGTTATGATGAAGAGGGGTTCTTAGATGACAGATGTTACTACTGAACCATGGGAAACAGTCAGGAGCCCAGAGGTGCTGAGCAGATAACAGACATTGATTCCAGGGTACACGGATATTAGAGGGCAAAGCAAGCATCAATTTGTTATTAGGTGGTTGGACAGGATTTGAGCATGCTGACTTAACAGATGGAGTAAAATAATAGGCCTGTTGCCACACAGATCATCAGAAAACCTGGAAAAGTAATGTATTTTTTTCCCATCTAAATCTACCCGGCATAATAAGGGACAGTTTCCCTTTGCAAGTTTCCCCTTTGGTTGGAAATCACATGGGGACCAACTTTAGTCCTGGTGATAGGAGGTACACCTAATACTCTGACCTACTTGGGCCATTGCTGACACAGAGCAGGACATCGATAAATATTGTTGAATAAATTCCCTGATTTGATTTGCTTCCTTGTTTAAAAGTTCACAAGTCTCTTAATAGAGTTACAATTTTATTTCCCATGTTGTGCCACAAATATCATACCTGAAAAAGTACACATTGCCATGTAGTAAGCTTGAACATAAGACTAGCTTTGTAGCTAATGTTAATTTCAAGCCAAGAGGCTCCAGATGTTCATTTGAAACAATCTGGCTGCCTACCTGTATGGCATGAGTGTTGAGTGATCCTTCCCATTAATAAATCATGATCTTTACAAAGAGACATGTAAAATTTTTAGTCTAAAGGGTAAGATATTTAACTCATTAAGTCCATCTGGTACTGGAAATGGTGTTTTGGGTTTCAGGTTTTTGTCCAAGGACATCTGGTAAATCCTATGAGATTAAAAAAAAAAAAAAAGAAAGAAAGAAAAAGAAAAAGAGCTGTGAATATCTTTGCAGTTCCCAAATGATCCACCAATTCTAGACATAGGATTTATATCAGTTGTCATTTTAGATTATACTGGTCCTTAATGTATATAGAATTGAATTGTATTATTTGCGTAAACATTTTAAAAAATCACAGGGATATTTAAATCTTATAAAATCTAAATTAAATATTTGCCTATTTTCTACTATTAATTTTTATTTCCTGTTCTTCCTATTAATAAACTAAGTGAAATTTAGCTTTTCTTTGTAGCTCAATCTTTCCGCTCTGGTTTGCCAGAAATGCTGCAAGGATTTCACATGAAAATTGAATATAGGGAGTCCCTGGGTTACAGAGATAGGTTCCATAGGTTTGTTCCTTAGTTGAATTTGTATGCAAGTTGAAACAGTTATATTTTCCTATTATCTATACTAGCCTACATTCATGACTGTGAGCCATATATCAGTCAGGTGTTTATAACTTGGGGACCACCTGTAATTTCTTTTAAA
Organism: Loris lydekkerianus; assembly: GCA_963574355.1. NCBI lineage: Eukaryota > Metazoa > Chordata > Mammalia > Primates > Lorisidae > Loris > Loris lydekkerianus. The sequence continues at coordinate 2,797 of CAUYPK010026349.1, read as the reverse complement.
ACTTAAAAATGCTCAGATCCTTTTCTATTTTTTTGCTAATTACCACCAGATATATATCAACAGCTCCTGGAATTGTTTCCTAGCTGAAGAATTCCAGGTACTCATCATTGTAGTCATTTTTCACCAAATAATTTGAAAGCAGATATTGTTGAAAGTTGATAAAGTTGATATTGTTGCGTCCAGTATTTTTATTAATGCATCCTAAAATGTATGTTTCCATCTTTAGCAGTTTCATCTTGTGGAAAATGAAATAACTCAAAAAATTAAGTCAATGCTATTACTTACTTTTTATACAACTTTGTTATTTCCCTGAATTTATCAAAGGGAAAGGACAAAGTTCCCTTATTTGCATTACATCCTGAATCTCATTACCTCCTCAGGGTGCTTTGATAATTTAACAGAATACTTCCAAGAAGCTTTCATAAGTAGTAGATAGTAAAAGAACCTGGCAAATGATTGTCTTACCTGAAGGGGAAACACACACACACACACACACACACACACAACACCTATAGTTTTCTGTTTCCATATAAATTTAACTAATTATATGATTGAGGTTGTGTTCAAAATGGCTGAAATAGCTATGTTTGTCCAAAGAAGGAATCAATTCAATAAGGAAAGTAGTACAAAGTAAAACCTCTTGGGTTGAATAGATTTTACTGGCGGAAAAGATGATTAATGCAGATAAAAATATTCACCCAATAGGCTCAGCTGGAGGTAAGTGGGCCATTCCTCCTTGCAGAGATGATGGAGCTGCGTAGCGCTGAGCCTTCTCACCTACAGGAATGCTCACAGTGGCTATTACATAAATGAATAGGCACACAAATAAAGAAATGAACAAATATCAAAGAAATCTTGCTTTCTCTAAATCAAGAAGGCCTACTATTTAATTTTGTCTCCAGAAATGTCTTTTCTGTTTCCTGCAGAGTTATATAAAGAATGTACATCTTTTCTTCTGTTCACTGAATTAGTTTGTTACAGTGCTGGTATACCCAGGTGATCTTGGAAATATTTGGATCTCTTCATGACAATATATTGGGATGAATTCATTTTGAAAAAATACTAGCAATTGGGTCAATGTGGGCAGGCTGGCCATGTGGGAGAGCCAGAGAAGAGAATGACAGCCAGCTGTCAGGATGTCTCCTCTCAAATGTTTCCACTCTACCTTCTTCACAGGGAAGTGTGGAGCTGGAATTACAAAATATGGTTATGTGCATTTAGGAGAAAAACAATGATCATCTTTTAGGATATTATATCCCTTAACAAAAGTCCATGCTGCAAACAGGAAAGCTTGAAAACATTTTACAGAATACAGAAATAGACCACTGAGGCTGAAATGAAAGGCTGAGGTGAATTCCAAGCCTCTGCCTTCAGGTTGGGGACTTGATTTGGAATCTGAATGGATGCATCTTTTTTTTCAGAATTTAAATAAAATTTCAGTTGAGGACTCAAAGCTCAAAACTATTGTTCTGAAACTCCCTGATCATCATAATTTAAACACTGATGTTTAATTTTTTAGTGAAAAGAGAGAAAATGAATTAGGTATTTGATTCCAACTCCTGTACAGAGAAAAGTGTATAGGTCTTAGCAGGGGTCCTCAAACTGCAGCCCGCAGGCCACATGAGGCGGTGTGATTGTATTTGTTCCCATTTTGTTTTTCTGAGGGACAGTGAATTGGCTCCCTGTTTAAAAAGTTTGAGGATGCCTGTAAAGGGATATGATGTTGAACCATCATCATCATCATTATCATAACTAATATGGACCCATTACTCACTGAGACTGAGCTGAGATTCTTCCATGAGCCTTCTCATCGTATATTCTCAAAGCTGAGTGAGGTGAATGTTGCTATTGTCATTTTAAGCTGATAAATCTGAGACTCAAGGAAGTTAAGTAACATTCACAAAGCCATGGTGTTTTATGTTTTAGGACAGTATGCATGCTGGTGGGATCAGAAGTTCAACCTAGATAATCTGGGGAAGCAGGAATGAGTATATGTGAGGAGCTCAGCTGAGCTGAGGAGAGCTGAGCTGCCAGTGTTGGAGTAGCCAGTTAAAGCAACAAAGCAAAATAGCACATCGAGCCTTTATCACTTACTGCAAGAGTAAGAACAAGGGGCTAAACCATAGAAAGTGGCAACACTGCCTTATATTCCATTTTTTCTCCATGGAACAGCATCGTTGTTGAGGGTCAGGCAGATCAACACATGTGGAGGTTATCTTACCTTTTTTTTGGAGACTCTCTGAACAAAAGTCTCTTACAGTTTTGTGGTTCCTGGGTGAAAGACAAAGAGACCAGAAGTTAGGAATGGAAAAGTACTGATTCAGAGTGAGGACAAGATATGTCAAGCTTTCCCCGTTTCCTTCCCCCAAAGGAGGTCTCAACAGAGGCACTGGAAGAAGGTCTTTGCCCACGGAACAAGATAAAGAAGCTCTGAAATGGAGGCTTCTGGGCTAGGAATGCAGTATGTTTACAACCATGGTCTGCCATAGGGGCCTGGGTCTTTGACTGCATTGTAGTCTGCTTCTCGTGGAGCCTACAATGCACTGGCTATGGACTAAGTCTGGCAGAGAGCCAGGGGAGAGGTAAGTTTTCCTACAAGGCCAGCCAGGTAAAGCCTTTGTAAGTGCCTGTGGCAGGGCCTGAAAAATCACCCGTAGGCTTTTTGTTTGGAGCTAGACTTCTCTGTATGCAAACCTAATCTGGATGGAAAGTCAACCCATATCTGTTCTCTCCCCATCCCTCAGTGATTCTGATATGACTTCCTTTTCATCCCATTTTGAAAATCTTTGTGTAAGTG
>CAUYPK010026347.1:0-22812 GCA_963574355.1 Loris lydekkerianus | reverse complement strand
TGGAGAAGCAAAAAACCATTTATGGGAATGCTTGAATTGCTGGTCAGTAAACACAGACACTTGAGAAAAGTCAGCCATAAACTGAAAAGCTTGCGTACGAGGGAGTGGGTGGAAAGGCCGTCTAGCAGCACAACGTTTTTATGACCTAAGGATGACAGTTTGTACATATCGTGTCTATTATCATAAATACCCCCTACAATCCATTGAGGCTAAGATCTCTTTTCTGAAAATGAACACTGGCCCATACTTTCTATGGATCTATAGCCTCAGTTTCTAACATCCTTATTTATGCATTTAATTTATGGCATTTTCTTTGATCTTCACTTAAAAATTGTTTAATAGCTAAAAATTAAATCCATCCGTTATAGCAGGTATTTTTGCTGTTCCACATTTCATCCCAGCCCATCTCTAATTCCAGTTGGGATGGACCTTGTCTACACCAGAGGCCAACATCCCATCTTGAGCATGTTCATTTTGTCTCCACTTTTCTACATTTTCGAGGCCAAGGAGCTTGCTCAGTCCTGCAAACAGCACAGCCAGAAGGGGAGTTCAAGGCACAGAGGGAGGCGCACTCAGTGTGCCGTGGGAGGAGGCAGATAAGTTCTCCAACCTCTAGTCCTTTAGATGGATGGTCCCAGGAGGATTCCGGATGTTTCTCAGACGGTCTTGCAAAATTGTGCCACCAGAGCTGTAACTTTAAGGGCCCATCGTAACGTGGGACCCTTCTTTTCCCCGAGCTCATTCACTCTTAGCTTCTTCACTACCGGTCCCTGGATTTCCCTCCTAATTAAAGTACCTGCTCTCAACTTCCAATCTCAGCCGCTGCTTTCAGGAGAACCCAAAGCCGCAAAATACCTTAAAATGTAGAGCTATGTAGACACCAGGAATCTGGACAATGAAACAGCAGGATCTAGAAGCAGAAACCTGGAAATGAAGGTAGCGAGAGCAACTTGGAAAAATTACCATCTGGTCATTAAATAATATCTGTTTAGGGCTTATTGAGTGCCACATACTGTTCTAAGCCCTAGAGACACTGCTCCTGGAACCAGACGGTAAAAATCATCACTTACTGCCAGGCTCAGGAGCGCCTGTAGTCCCAGCCACTTGGGAGACAGAGGCAGGAAGATCACTCGAGTCTGAGAATTAGAGAATTAGAGACCAGCCTGGGCAACATAGTGAGACTTTTGTTGTTGTTGTTCTGTTTTTTTTGAGACAGAGTCTCACTTCACCACCCTTGGTAGAGTGCTGTGGGGTCATAGCTCACAGCAACCTCAAATTCTTGGGCTCAAGCTATTCTCTTGTCTCGGTCTCCTGAGTAGCTGGGACTACTGGCACCTGCCACAGCACCCGGCTATTTTTAGAGCTGGGGTCCCACTCTTGCTCAGGCTGGTCTCAAACATGTGCGCTCAGGCAATCTAACTCCCGGAGTGATAGGATTCTGGGCGTGAAACATCATGCCCGGCCCCCATCATGAAACTCTTATTTCTCCAAAAACAAGCAAAAAAGTCATTTACTGGGTTAATGTTTTTAAAGCACATAAGACTGTGCCTAATACATATTAAGCACTCTATATCTATGAAATGAATAGAAAAATAGACAAATATATTAAATCCTAAGTATCTACTGATTCTATCTCACAATTTAAGCCATCCCTCAGCCTTTTAACAGACTCTGATATTTTTAATTAAACTTTTTATTTTGAGACAACTATAAACTCAAGGATGAGAGACTGGCTAACAGGTACAGCTGGACAAAAGAGCTAAGTTCTAGTGTTTGAAGGTACAGTAGGATGACTATAGTTTACAACTGATTATATATTTCAATGTGGAAAGAAGAGATCTGAAATGTTTCCAACACAAAGAAATCATCAATCTTTGGGAGAATGGATACCCTAAATACCTTCATTTGACCATCACACATTATATACACATATCAAAATATCACATGTACCCCCAAAGTATGTGAAATTATTACGTATCAGAAAACAAGAAATAGTAGCAGGGTGGCACCTGTGGCTCAAAGGAGTAGGGCGACAGCCCCATATACGGGAGGTAGGGGTTCAAACCCAGCCCTGGCCAAAACCTGCAAAAAAGAAAGAAAGAAAGAAGGAAGGAAGGAAGGAAGGAAGGAAGGAAGGAAGGAAGGCAGACAGGCAGGCACAGTGGTTCTAACATGAGGTTTGCAACTAGTCTGAGAATCTAATCCCACTTCTGCTCCCGTTGGCTGGATGACCTTCAGCGAGGCTTTCTAATCTGTAACTTGGGAACAATGATTCTTGCCTCTTAAGGCCATGTTGAGAATGGATGAGATGGTTAAATTAGAACCTCTAGCCAGAAGAGTGGGCAGAATATGGCCACTGCTGGCTGTGAACAGGTGAGTGGACAGCTGCCGAGGGTGCACGGCAGGTTCTGTCCTCCCCTGTCAGGCAAGGCCAGGTAGGCGTGTGGGCCCATGAATTCTCATCCTGTTCTCCTCACTTAGCCTGTTTGTCTAAATGTCACAGCTCTAAATTCCTATTGCCAGAGGCCATGAGATTTCAAAGAGCTTCTTTTCCAGAGCCACGTTGCTCTGCCCATAATTAGCACTGAGCATGGTGATGGGGCTGAAGGAGCTGCCCTGTGGGGCTGGTTTGTTAGTGTAAGACATTCCTGGGGCTTCTGTGCAGCCTGGCTGCACTTCTCCAGTCCTCACCCTCCCTGGCCCTTGCCCTCAGCAGCCTCAGGGTCCTCAATAAGGGATTAGCGCCCTGGGTCCACAATGCCTTGGCCATGCACTTGAGGACAGCTGGGCACTCTGCCCTGTCCCCTCTGAGCTTATCAGTGGTCCTCAAGCAGTGTTTGTGCTGGGGAAATCAAAGCAGGGCTTGGGCGGAAATTATGGACTATGGGTGTCGTGAGCTAATTAAAGACTTGGGGTCAAGCTCCAGAAGAGGACACAGACTTCTCCCACTGGCTGTTTCTCTGCTAACAGGACGTTGACAAGCACAGACTGGGCTGCAGACTGAGAAAGCCCATGTTGCCAACAGCCTGTGAGAGTGTGATAAAGGGTGACAGAGACAGACCTTGCTTAACCAAGTGCAGATGGGGGAGGCTCCTATTTGGGCCGAGGGCCCCTGTCACAGAGGGTGAGGCTGCCTGCGCCTGCCTTGGCTGGGGACACACCCCCAGCAGCTGTCCATCTGCATTGCCCTCTGCCTTCCGAGCCAAAGGGAGGGGGCCTGTGAGAAACAGTTTCATGTGGACAGCAACATACTTATGACCTAGAAGGAAGCTGAAGACAGTTCTGAGTGACTATTTCTCTATCGTTAAAAAACAGATTAAAACTCAAGGAAAATTCTGAACAATGGAAAATAGCCAAATAGACAGGGAGAAACCAAAATGTAACCCTGCATAGCTTCTGCAGCTGTCCTCTGTTCACCAGGCTCTTGGCCCACGGGACTGTGGGCTCCCTGAAGGCGTGTGCACTGGGGCTGAGGCTGCCTGAGTGAGGGACTGAGCTCTCACTCTTGCACTGTGGAGAGAAAACATCCTCAGGTGCCCATGACATGGTGCCTCCTGCTCCACACTCACCCCAGCTCCCAGCCCCAGACAGGTGGACCGGAGACTCCTACTGATGAATCCCAAGTGAAGGCTACAAATGTCTGACATCCAAAGTCAAGATGTGATCCCAACAGGAAAGCTTTACATGGTTCACAAAGAGCAATCAGACACTCAGGGGCTGGTTCCCAAACTTCCAGGGACCAGGGAAGGGGGTCATGTGAGCACAGACCCCCACCCCTAAGGCCAGTGGTGCTGCAGCAGCCTCTGGTCTACATCTTGCCCAGAGAGATATTCGTGCCCTAGGACTGTGCAGGACCCCACTCAATGCACCCGTGTGGCCAGCCCCCTCTATGAATCCAGAACACTCTTCAGCCTCCGTCTGGGCACCTGGAGAAGGCGGGTAGTCCAGGCAGGCTTGGTCTGGCTGGCAGAACATTCTAGGAACACATGTTTTACGGTACAATCCAAGAATTCTCCACAGAACCCCTCTGAGCTCCTTCTTCTTCCCTATGCCCTTATCCCTGCCCACTTTTATTAAACAAATCCCTCAATGTTTTATGACCAGCTTTCTCTGATAGTGGGGGCCTCACATTAAGTAAATGGCACTATTTTCTAGGACAGGCTCCTCAAACTGCAGCCTGCAGCCAAATCCAGTCTGCTGTCTTATTTTTGCCAATAAAGTTTTATTGGAACACAACTGTGTCCTCCTGTTCCTGCATTGTCTATGACCACTTTCAGGCTGAGGTATCAGAGTTGCGTAGTTGCAACAGAGATCACATAGAAAATGTAAATATTCACGATCTGACTCTTTACAGAGAAAATTTGCTTTCTCCTACCCTAGAAGTTTTACAGAAATTATCAGGTGTATCTTTATTGTGTCCCTGGGCAATAGACCCTGATTTCTATTTGGAAAGAAGCCACACAAGGCCTGGTAAAGTCAAATAGAACCTGTAGCTGGTAAGGAAGGGAGCAGACCTCAAACCCATATCTGCCTGTGCTAAAGACCATACTCCCGGAATCTGTCATGTCTCATCTTTGGCAGAACAAGCTGAGGGTGAAATATCACCTTGACCTTGTCACTGGTACAACTAGAACTTCTACCTCTCTCAAACCAGCAGGATGGCTAATAACAGACTCAACTTGTCTGCATGAGAAACCTGGTGAAAATTAGAAGACACACGACCTACTCCCTGCAGTCACCCAAGATCTAAAAAATTGCTCACCCAGACAACCACTTCCTTCCTCACTGCCTTGGGTTTGCAGCATGAATGTCAATCACCTAGGGAGCCACCTCCTCCTCCCAGGCACTGTTCATTCAGAGCTGAGCCAGGTGGGCAAGGCTAGGCCAGAGGCCCCATAAGGTCCTTTCTGGGACCATCAGGTGTCTCCTTGTTGGCAATGGATATGCAAGATGAAAAAAAGCTGATGTGTGACTAGAGAAGCGTCCTGAGACAGGACCTGTGATTACTCAGGGAGGGCCCTCTGAAAGTCAGGAACTCAACAGACCTTGTCTTCAGTTTCTAGGATTCCCTAAACAGCAGATGAAGTGGGCATTGGGCACTTCTCCTTGTTGGCTGCCAAGCTTCTGAACCCCTTTCCATAATTGGAGAACTGGTGCCTGTGTGAGTGAGTTCTTCAGAAGGCGGGGCCCAGCCAGCACTGCAGCCACGGAGCAGCACAGGCTGGGCTCGGCCACATTCCTGCTTCTGTGAGTCACCTAAACTCTGCCACCCAGTGGGGAGCTCTGCTCGGGCTGGGGCAGGGTTGGCAGCAGCTGTGGCCTGCTCCTCCCTCACCACCCTCATCCTCCCAGATGATCACAGTATCCAAACCCACCTGAATCCCCACCTTGTCTCCAAGCCTGTGCTCCAGGCTTCTCTGGCAACCCTTCGCTCTTCAATACACTCATTTTCTATTGAAGTCACCCCTACCCCATGCACAGAAATGGAGCTTGGAGCTATTAGGTGGCTGTCCCCAAGTGGTGCAGTTGGTCACAGGCAGATTGGGGATTGAGCCCAGCCCCCCGGCCTGGCGAGCACTCGCATGTCCCACTAGTCCACGCTGCAGCTCAAGGAGCGGCACCACTTGGGCCACTTCCTAGTGTCCTGGTATCTGCCCTTTCCCTCAGCTCCTCACCCAGGGTCCCTGTCATGAATTTTCCCAGGCCCCTGAGCCAACCTTCCTGGGGAGCACTATCAAACCCTTGGAGGACCAAGTGGGTTCTAGAAATGAAAGTGAGGTATTGCATCTGTGAGGAAGGGAGGGGGTGGGCTGGGAAGATGTAGTCCGCCTGTGGTGGGCATCCTGACCCTCTGGGCTCCACCATGTGAGGACGCACACGGACCCCAGACATAGGAGGGCCAGGTGCGGGGAAAGCTGGGGAAGCTGAGCAGCTGAGGAAGCAAACCTGTTGTGACCTGCCATTTTCCCAGACAAGACAGGCTGGGGTATGGCCACAGGGTGGGCCACGTAAGTGTAGTCTGACAGAGGAAGTGGACCAGAGGCTGCCTGTGGTGGTCAGACAGGGGCCTCTGGGCTCAGAGACTTCTTTTTATTTTTTTCACACAGGTTTCTTTCTTTTTTTAAACATTAGAAAAAGGCTTTATTAACTGAAACTTGATGTGTCTAAAGTTGTGAAATAAACACATTGTGCAAAAAATAAAGTATGTAAACTGAGGGCTTACTATAAATATTTATAGTTTAACTAACACAGATTACCCTACGTCTTATAACTACGACTCAGAGGGTTCTGTCCCTTATAGTCACAGCTACAAAGGTTTCAAAGGCTCAGTCTCGACATACGCCTCCCTGACAGCGTGGATGGGGAAAAGGGACAGGGTACATCATATATGTCCTCTAGGAGCAGACTTGTCACTTCTGCTCACATTTCATTGGCCAAAGAAAGTCACAAGCCACACCTAACTTCAAGGAATAGTTTCCTATTTTCATGCGATCCTACTACATGCCTCAAAGAAAGAAATGAAATACCTGGGGCAGCGCCTGTGACTCAAAGGAGTAGGGTGCTGGCCCCATATGCCAGAGGTAGCAGGTTCAAACCCGGCCCTAGCCAAAAACTGCAAAAAAAAAAAAAAAAAAAAAAAGAAATATCTGTGTCACCACTGCTGACTACTATGGTCCAACATCATTCTTTTGTAGGTGAGCTTTTCCTTCCGATTTTTTTTTGTTTGTTTCTAAATACTTTTGACATATAACAACTTTCTATATTTATGGGGTACATAGTGATGCTTTGATGCATATCATGTATAGTGATCACATCAGGGTAATTAGCAGATCCATCATCTCAAACTTTTAGCATTTCTTTGTGTTGGATACAAAGCTATTGGAAATGGCATATTATTATTATACATATTATATACAGAGAGAGAGTTGGATTCATTGAGGGTACAAGAAACCAGGTTACACTGATTGCATTTGTTAGGTAAAGTCCCTCTTACAATTGTGTCTTGCCCCCCCAATTACAGTCACACAGTAGTGCTGAACTCTAGAACTGGTTCATCCTTTCTAGCTGTAATTTTGTGTCCTTTAACAAACCTCTCCCATCCTCCTGTCCCCTTACCCTTCCCAACATCTAGTATCCTCTGTCCTATTTTTTATATCTGTGAGATCAACACTTTTTTTTTTTTTTTTTTTTTTTTTTTTGCCTTTTTTGGCGGGGGCCGGGTTTGAAACCACCACCTCCGGTATATGGGACCAGCGCCCTACTCCTTTGAGCCACAGGTGCCACCCATGAGATTGACATTTTTAGCTTGCACAGATGAGTGAGAGCACGGCAGTGTTTGACTTTCTGTTCCTGGCTGACTCCACTTACTGTAATGTCCTCCAGGTCCATTCATGTTGCTGTGAATGACAGGGTTTCATTTCCTTTTATGGCTGAATAGTATTCCATATACCATATATTCTTTATCCACTCATCTGCTGATAGACACTAAAGTTGATTCCACATCTTGGCCATATGAACAGTGCTGCACCAGCCATGGGGTACGGATGTCTCTCTGACATACTGATTTCCTTTCCTTTGCATAAACTCCCCGTAGTGGGATTGCTGGATTATACGGTTGTTCTATTTGTAGTTTTTTGAGGAATCTTCATACTGTTTCCCACGGTAACTGTTCTAGTTTACATCCCTGTCAACAGCGTATGAGAGTTCCCTTTTCTTCACATCCCAGCCAGCTTTTGTTATTTTTCTGTCTTTTGGATGATAGCCACCCTAACGGGGGGAGAGATGATACCTCGTTGTGGTTTTGATTTGCATTTCCCTGATGATTATTGATGTTGAGCACTTTTTCATACATTAATTCGGTCATTTTTATGTCTTCTTTGGAGAATTGTCTGTTAAGACCATTTGCCCATTTTTTAACCAGATTATTTATTTATTTGCTGTTCAGTGATTTCCTTTGAATGCTGTGCTTCACTCTCTAAACCTAAGGATGCACAGATAGGTCAGGCGTGGAACCTTCCTCCACCTCCCCACATCCCCTGCATTTATACCCTCCATCCATGGGCTGCATGAAGGCTGGACACTATGGGGGAAGGCCAGACTCCTGGATTCAGGGACCTTTGGTACCTGTTTTTGCTGCTCACAGCCAGGTGTCTTTGCCAATTTCAAGTCCACCAATTGTGTATCCCTCAGCAGGGGAGCTGCTCCTGTCCACCAGGTGTGAGTGTTGGAGAAGGGGAAGGAACATCAGGTTTTGCAGGTGTCCACACCTGCCACGATAGCACATGGCCGAGCACTTCACATGCTGTGCACAGGGCCACCTGTCTCGTCATGCTACAGATGAATAGGATGACAGGAGGACTAGAGATCTTGGTTTCCCCAGTAGTAAAGGTGAGCCTAGAGCTCCATCTCAAGGGTGTGGCTCTCTGAAGCAGACTTGTGTCAATGTGATACTTGCCCAAGATCAAGATGGTAGAGCTACCAAAGGTTGAGCTGCCACTGCAGCCTAGCTCTTGCTGACCACAGGAATCATGAGGTGTTCCCCTAATTCCACAGCTTCCCCGGTTTCAGATCTAAGCATTCGGCTTTATACACATGCAAACCTGCCTACACTTAATATATTCAGCAGTCAACCTTGTTAAAATCAAGGTGCCCATCTGTGACAGAGATGGTGGAGGTGATCACTCATGACCACAGAGCCAGCCAGCACATGCCTTCCCTACGCATGACCCACTGGAGGCCGCCCCCTGAAAGGGGAGGCCGGAGTAGGAGGAGGCATTTTCTCAAGCATTTGATGGTGGGTAGGTTTAGCAGCCAAGCTCTGTGGGGGCTTCCCGGAAGAAAGACAAGATCCCTTGCTCTGGGCAAGTGGCCAGGAGCCAATCTCTATGTCTTCAGAGATAAAATGAAGAAAAAGCCTGAGAATACCGACTTTGTGACATCATTCTGAGCCAATACACGGGAAGGATGGGGTCCTGGAATTGTTATGGCTGCTGATCATGGCAGGCACTGCTTGCACTATCACAGCAGTCACCCTGCCTTATCACAGGGACATCATTATCCGCATCATCCTCACCATCAGCTTCCCCGAGTCCTCTGTTTGCCAACATGGTCTGCTGTGCCTGCTCCCCAACAGCCCATGCAAAGCTGGGACATGGACCAGAGAAAACAGTAATGAATACAAATCGTTTCCTGGTCACTGCAGAGCTGTCATGAGCAGCGAGGCCTCTGGGTACTAACCATCCTTGTCCTCTCCAGGAGCGCTGTCAGGCTACTGAGGACGCAGCTTGATGAAGACAGATGATAGCCAGCCTGGGGTAATGCTGTGCTTGCGTGAGCTGAGCATTTAATCAAAGCTCCGTGCTCTGCCAGAGCTGAGTAATCAGACGCAGGTGCTAAGTGCAATTTAAATAAAACGTTGAGTTTATAAGGACAGTTGACAAGGATGTTACAAGTCCCCTGTCCAAGTTTTCAGCAGGAATTTGAAGGCAACTTGGAAGCCTGAGAAATTGTGACTTAATTTCTTAAGTTTCTCTTCAAAAACAAGTACAATGAATTCATATTTCCTTTTATTTTTTATTTTTTAATTGAGACCGAGTATCACATTGTCACCCTCTATAGAGTGCTATCATATCATAGCTCACAGTAACCCCAAACTCTTGAGCTCAAGAAATTCTCTTGCCTCAGCCCCCTAGTAGCTGGGACTATAGCTATTTTGTTTGTTTGTTTGTTTAGCAGGCCTGGGTCAGGTTTTAACCCAACAGCCCCAGTGCATGTGGCCGGCACCCTCACTGCTGAACTATGGGTGCCCAAATTTTTTTTAAAGCATATTAATTCTCACTTTTGTGATTTAAAAGTAAAACGGTCAGAAAACCAACACACATATCCATGATATTTGTGATGAACTACAGTGGACACCCCCGTCCACCTTGACTCTTCCCATTCAGCCCAGAGTCCTCTGATCTACCCCTCTGGCCACTCATTCCCCTCCCAACTCCTTCCTGCTGCTCTGGCTACACCCCTCAGGAGTATCATCCAGACCACGGCTACCAGAACCATCTTGCTAGAATGGATATGGTGTCACTCCCCTGCATAGATTCTCTTAGGGTCTCTTGCCCCTGGGAAGTAGAGCGAAGCCCCAGTTCTCCATGGCCTGCCCCTGCTTAGCTCCAGCCTTGCTCTCCCCATTTCTGGCTCCCCAGGCTGCTCCAGTCATGGAGAACCCATGGGAACTCCTCAAGCCTACCTGGAGAAGCCCCACCAACCTCCAGTCTTGACACCATCAGCTTCCTACCTGGATGGGTTCTTCTTCTTCAAGCAATGATCAGACAGCATTCAGAGAGCAGCCCTGAGTCCCGCACCTGCTATCTGCACCCACCGACCCATCCATAGCACTATATCTGACACCACGCTCTCCATAAGATTCTGGGAAGGTCCTCTGTCCTCTGTCACTGCTAGATTATGCAGAGCCCAATCAGGAGCCTGCAACACACAGGGTCCTATGGAAGGCACTGAACGGGCCCAGTCCATTTTTGTATCATGTGCTGTCACTTATTAGCCAGCACATTCCTCCTAAAGTTCCATGAGTGACTTTGGCATTGCTTATGCCCACCCTCTTCATCATCAAAATAAATGTGATTTCATTTCATAAAATGACCCCACCACTACCAAGAGCCAGAACCATGACAGAAAGGCAGATGAATGAACAGAAAGTAGAGTCGAGTCTGGAACCTTCCCCACCACTGTCCAGGGAAGGCTGGCTCCAGTGCCCACTCGGGCCCAATCTGCTGTGAAGTGACATGTGGCAAAAACGTGCCATGATCTGACCACCTCACCAATAAATACACAGTACAGTCACTTGGAGAATGAGCCACAGAGTCATCTGTCTCACTGCTGAAGGGATTTTCAAAGTCCATCGGACTCAGCTCTTGTGGGGCAGGAGATCCTCCTGTGTTATCTTTGTGTCTGGTGTCCAGCTTCCCCAAGATACTCAGTACAGGGGCTTCAGGACTGAGCAACAGGTCTGAGGTCAGAAAGCCCCTTCTAAGTCTCTGCACATCCTCCTTTCTCTCTCCTAAAGCTACAGAGCTACCGATGAAGTGTGATCCTGGACGCACATGCACCTGCTACCTTCTGGAAGTGGCTCCAGGCCCATCACTTGCCTACTCAGCCACATGGCTCTGCAGAGGAACTTCCTGGGTTCTGAGGAGCACAGAGACGGCCCAACCCTGGCCAGGCAGCTCTGCCTCTAGGGAAGAAGGCTCCAGGGCCTTCCCTGTGCAGCAGCTTTCCCCTCTCCCTACCCAACTCCCTCACCATGTGAGGGTCTCTGCACCCAAGGTCCCTGATTCTCAAGCCAGTGTGATCGCAGTGAAGAGCAGAGATCCGAGGGCTGGGCTTCCACAAGGCCCCATGGTGCCTGCTTATCCCTTGTGCTCCCAGGGGACCCCTCCCACCACCCGACATCTCCAGCCCAACTCCTCTGGCACCAGACCCACGTCTCAGTCTGAAAGTTCTATGCGGCTCAAACACAGATCCCAAACTGAACTCATTATAGATTTCTCCAAACTCACTCCTCTGTCCCCTGCGCCAAGGAATGACATCACCGGCAGCCCATCTCTGTGCCAGAAACCTGGGAATCATTTGTGGCTGTCTCCTGGCCCTCATCTCCACCCCAACAATCAGCTGGCCCAATGGCTGCGTCAGCCTGACATTTCTCAGCTCCAGACCTCCCCCCCCCCCTTCTCACCATCACTTCCCTGATTCAGGCCCTCATTGCCCTTTCCAGCCCCATCCCTCTTCTCTCTGGTTCAGAGCTGGCTCCTTCCAGGCCACCCCCAACACAGATCTGAAGATTCTAAAGGTCCAACATGACCCTGTCATTCCAGCTTGTAATCCATCAAGGACTCTCTATCAGTTCCAAGGACCCCCTCAAACTTCATGGTGAAGCATGCAAGGACATCACAGCCTGGTCATGCCTGTGATCCCACCTGGCTGCCTCTCCCTCCTGCACCTTCGACTCACCTTTTATTTATCTATGATATGCCCTTGTCCTCAGCCTCCAGCTCTGAGCACAGTGCAGGGGAAGAGCTCTCAAGCCAGAGTGTGCATCAGGGTCTCAGGGTGGGCTGCAGGAGCTCAGTAGGCACAGGGTGCGGGACCCCTGCAGGGTTAGTGAGTCTGGGTGGGGCCTGAGAACTTGCATTTCCAATGTCAAATTCTTAAGGATGCAGATGCTGCTGATTTGGTGGCCACACTTGGAGAAGTGCTGCTTCTCTGGGCACTGAGAAAGGACTCAAAACAGCAGCTGAGTTGTACGAGTGAATGAATGAGGGGCGTACTTTCTGACCACTGAATTCTGCAGCCAATCCTTAGGACTCTGATGATTGAGTCTTATGCATACAAGTAATTTGGGGTGGAATTTATAAGCAAGTTAAAAGAGACAAAGCTACATCCTGCCTTTATCATAGTCCAGAGGACCCATCTGTGCTTCTCTCCGTGGTCAGCCTTGCTGTGTGCCCAGAGGTGTCAGCATCTATCCCAGGCGCAGAGGTGGGAACTGGAAGGCCTGGGTCTGGGACCTCTGAACACATTCCTGTTACATCATTTGGATTTCTTTATAGACTGGAGAGTTTACAACATCATCAAAACACATGTTTCTGTGACTTTCCAACAACCCTGATTTCTGCTACCATGTCCTGTTCCCAGGCCACTGCCAAGCACAGTGGACACATGCCAGCAAGCATCTGAGCTCTCAAATGCACACAGCATGTGTTGGAAGATGGAAAACAGGGTGTGAAAAGCCCAGAAAATACAGCTCTACAAGGCTGCTAGAGAAGAGGTCAGGGTGGGGCCAGCTTCTACCAGCCAAGCAGTATTGGTGGAGAGTCCATGTGTTCCCAGAGTCGTGATCAGCATAAAAAAAACTCTGGTGCCCTGCACAGCCATGTTGGCTCCCATGGTCACCCAGCTTCAACCACCTCCAGGCTTGAGCCCCAGGCTGTTCCATGCTGGTCATTGGACAGTGGGACTAAATGGAGTAGTAAACATTGTCCCAGCCCTCAGTGTGTCTGGACTGGCTGCCCTGTGGTGATCAGGAGCACATGCAGGAGAGAGTGGATGGTCACTCTGGGGTCACATGGCCCTTCCCTTCAGACCCAACCCTTCTCTAATGAGGAAACTCTCCCTCCATCCTTGAGATGCATTTCTCTCTCGGGAGGCTATTGTAAGCTGAATTGTGCCCTCCAAAATTCAGATGTTGATGTCCCAACACCCAGTACATCAGAATGTGATTATACTAGAGATAGGATCTTGAGAGAGGTAATAAAGTTAAAATAAAGCCACAGGGGTCAGCCCTAATCCCACAGGACTGGTGTCCTTCTAAGACAGTGGTTCTCAACTTGTAGGTCGCGACCCCAGGAACTGTATTAAAGGGCCCCAGCATTAGGAAGGTTGAGAACCACTGTTCTAAGAGGAGATGAATGAGGACGCAGACCCACACAGAGGGAAGACCCTGTGAGGACACAGGGAGAAGGTGGCTGCCTCCAAGCCAGGCAGGGGGGCCTCGGGAGAACCTCGCCCTACACCTACTGATCTCAGATTTCTATCTTACCCCAAACCAGAGGGAAACAAGCTATCATCTGAGCCCCCAGCTGTGGTTCATAGTTACAGGGCCTAAGCACATGGAGATAGGTACCCAGGAGCAGTGGCCAGGGCCCTTCCACTGGGAGGGAAGGGGTCAAGCTGAACATGTCTATGAAGGTGTCCAGGTTGCATGTCCCCTAGGCAGTCCCCGAGGCCATGCCCACTACCCATACCATCCTCTCACTGGGCAGAACTCCTCAGCTCAGTACCTCAGGGTGGGCCCCTCAGCCCTGCCTTGACTCTTGAAATGCAGATGTGTTCACTAAGAAAAGGAGGGTTGGGGGCGGCGCCTGTGGCTCAGTGAGTAGGGCGCCAGCCCCAAATACCAAGGGTGGGGGGTTCAAACCCGGCCCCAGCCAAACAGCAACAAGGATAACAAAAACAAAAATGTAGCCAGGCATTGTGGTGGGCACCTGTAGTCCCAGCTACTTGGGAGGCTGAGGCAAGAGAATCACCTAAGCCCAGGAATTGGAGGTTGCTGTGAGATGTATGATGCCACAGCACTCTACCAAGGGCAATAAAGTGAGACTCTGTCTCTACAAAAAAAAAAAAGAAAGGGAGAGTTGGGCAAGGTCTTCTATTCAGCACTGCACTGACTGAGTCCCCTGGGGCTGAACAGAGGTCTGGTTGAGCTGCTGACCCCTCCTAGGCATGGTTCAGCCATGACCCAGTCACCCAGAGAGGCCTTTCACTGCCTGAGCATTAGCTTTCCCCAGGGGGTGCCTCTGGCTTTCCACTTCTTCCATGGGGCTCTAGAGGCCACCCTGCCTCTGCCTGGGATCCAGACCACACACCAGAGAGCTTGAGACATTATCAAGGAGGGGAGAAGGTAGGAGGTGAGGTTAGAGAAAGGGCTGACGATAATTCTCTGACACCATCTGGGGACCCCAAAATTCAATTCAAATCAATTCTGACACTGACTTCCCGGTTAGTATGGAGCCCACAAATTAAGGGCTCTGTCCTACAAGACTGCCCCCACTTCATTTTGAAGAAAGGCCATTTTGCTGTTTATACGGTGTGAAGCTTCAGGAAAGCTACTCACTAAATACTCCTGGAATGTATGTAACTGGGCAGGGCTGGAGCCAGGAGAGGTGGTTGTGCAGGAGACTTCACCACCCTCAGGCAGAGAGGGGGAGTGGAAGGGAGGGACTCTGTGTGTCTCTGACCTACAGCCCTGCGGGACTAGGTGAGAGCCGGCCAGGTAGAGGGAGCTGGGGCTCCCGGCTTCCCACCAGGGCTGTGGAGGGGCCTTCAGAAAGAAAGGCAGGAGGGCCAGAGAAAGGGTGGAGCCTGGGCAGGGGCAGTCCATTGCACCTGAGGACACTTATGTCTGGAACTCAAAAGTCAGGGTTAGAGGCACAGATTTGAGGTCAGCCCCAACATGGCAGCCAGGGAGCGCATGCCAGCCTCGCGATGGAGTGTCCTCTCTGGAGCCCTGTGCACACCCCAATCCGAATTCTCTCCCTTTCCTCAGGCCACAGCTTCCCAGGGAAGAAAAGCAAGGGCCTAGAGTCCTATAAAATGCTGGGGTGTGGGCCCGGCCGCATCTTGGCCACTCTCACTGTGCTGTTCTTTGTTAGGACAAAGACAGCGCTACCAACAGGCTTCTCTAAGGATTTGGGGCGGCCACCCTCTGTGAAGAACCAGCTCACAGGCATTTGTGCTGCTCTGTCTCCTCTGGCTGGGCGGGCAGTGGTTATGCCCCTTCCCCAGTCCAGCTGCCTTGGCTGGCCTCAAGGAGCTCGGAGGAGGTCTAGGTTTCCTGGATACAGAGACTCATGTCATGTTTTTGTGATTAGGTGCCTACTGGGCCTTCCAGAGCTGCAGGGTAACAAGCCTGCCACTCTGAATCTCATCCAACCCCCCAAGTTCTTCCCTTCCCACTCTAGTGCCTCTGCACCCCAGGCTGGTCCAGGTGTGCCTGCTGGGAAGGCACCTGCACTCCTCCCAGAGCTGTGACACAGCCTTTTCCCAGTATGGCATGTTCAGAGTCATTAACATGAACATGTTGGGTGCACTTGGGGGCAACAGACGGGGGAATCCAACAGTTGTAGAGTCAGGCTAGGAAGCCTCAGCCCAACCCATGACCTCAGTTTCCTTCTCTGCAAAGATAGAGCTTCGGTGGGTCGGGGTAGGACTCAGGAGATGGGAGTGTCATCTGCCTGGGCCTAGGGAGCACTAAGTTCACAACTTCTCCCACCTTTCCAAAGCAAGGTGACATCCTCACATATGTCCCTGCAGGGAGATGAAACATGAGGCCCAGAACCAGGGAGAAGGTTCGAGTTTGACTCCCAACACTCCCACCCACTAAGGCCGTGCAGAGTCCGGCAGCCCAGAGAAGAACTGCCACTCATGGAGGCTGCAGTTTGGCCCTGGATGTCCAGCTTAGAGCAGTGAGCCAGGCTCCTGGCTCTTGGCAGAGTCCTGCTGGAATCCAGAAATGGACAGACAAGCTGGAGGCCCTGGCTCTCCTCTTGTATCTGAATGATAAAGAGCCCAAGGTGGGTGATGAAGAGCAGGCTGAGGGCTGGGCCCTGGAAGGAAAGAGGCTGGAGCCAGCCAACATCCACAAGACACATTTTGCATATCAAATCCCACTTAAGCTCTACATTCTTTACTGGAGGTGGGGCCCATTTTATAGAAAGAGAGACTGAGGTTCTGAAATGAACACGTTCCCCCAGGCTTACCTGGCTGGTGGCAGAGTTGGGATTAAATACAGGTCTGATGGAACCAGAGACCATGGGTATTTCCATCACTTCAGGCTGCCATGAGGAACCCTGTGGGGATGGGCACGGTAACCAGGCCTTGGAGGTGAATCATACGTGGAGGGAATAGCCCAGCTCTGTTCCCTGAGGACAGTCCCATCACCTCTCTGGCCTCTTTCATAATCTGAGCACTGGAGCACCCAAAGCACCAGTCCTGTGCAGCGCCAGCCCCCTGATCCCAGGCAGGAGCGGATTGGCAGACAGACCTCCATGCCCTTCCATAGGAAGCTAAGGGTAGCTGGGGCTCATGGGCCTCCACCCAGCCTGAACTCCTCTCCCATGGCCACTTAAAGGCATTCAGCCCAGAGAAAGTGGGGCCCAGAGCCCCAGCCTGACCAGGGGCCATAGACTTGGAGCCCTGTGAGGCCAGGCAGGAGTGATAAATGTCTGAGGATAGGACCTATGGGGACCGTGGCCACCTGAGGAAGAGGAGCCTTCTCATAAAGGGCAGCCACTAACTGTGCATCTGTGGTCTGCCAGGCTGTGACACCATGTGTCCAGGGTCTGGCAATGGCCAGCTCCTGCTGTTGCCATTCTGGGCTTGCCAAGCCACAAAACCCCTGTCCCCTCGGTAGGGGAAGGCACAGAGGTCCCTGCTGCAGAAGCCCCTCCTCATTTGACCTTAGTCTTCCCTCTATCCCTGGTTGCTGAAACACCTACAAGTTCCCTTCCCTGAGCCCAGCACACCGTCTTACACCAAGCCTCCCAGACTCTCCCAGAGCAGGCAGCAGGCTGCAGAAGAGGGCAGGCTCTGGGGTCAGGCCCTGCTCCCTCTGCCTCCTGGCTGTGTGATCCTGGGAAGATTTTTACTCTTCCTGAGGCTGCATTTTCTCACTTGACAGGTGGTTTCAAAGATCCACAGCAATAATGTGTGTAAAGTGCTTTGCGTGCAGTAAACCTGAGACTAACAGGAAGAGCAGCCCTAGGAAGTGGGAGGCAGGTGTGATATTAAGTCCATGCTCAATTAGGTTGTGGGTTAGACTGTAGAAATTTCCAGCTGTGGCTCATCTATCGGCCATGAACTTCTGACCCAGAGGAGAGCAGGGCACACAGGTTCTGCAGCTGAAAGTGTGTGAGTGCGGGCATCAGGGGAGCGTCTGGACGCATGTGGCGGCTGCACGGGCAGGCAGCGCCACCTTGTGGACACGTCTAGCAGCTAGCACCGTGACTCGGTGCCGGTGACAGTAACACACACACACTCACCCCGCAAGCCCTACCACACCCTCACCTGCACACAAACGTGTCCCAGCCTCTCCTCCCTCTTTGGTCCCACCTCCAAGTTAGCCACCAACAACCATAAAGCCACACTTGTTTCACCTTCCAAACACTGATCAGGGGGCTGTGTGAGGACAGACAGACAGACTGAAATGAGAAAAGTTTCAAAAGTGCATGTGAGTTCACACCAGGCTCCAAGCTGGAGGTGCCACCGAAAGGATTAGGAACTCAATTAGGCCCACCCAGCTGGTGAGAGACCCCCTTCCCAGGCTTTGCAGTCGACATCCTGCTTCCTATGGCTCCATAAATTACTCCACTTTAAAACAGGGTTTGTCTACATCTTTTAACTTCCTTCTTGAACTGAGGTTTTATTTGAAGTGGAATGAACTTGGCTCATAATTCTACTTACGGTTCCAAGATGATTTTCTAAGTGATACCAGAACCCTATTCTCTGCGACTGTTGTCAAACCCACACTGTCCTCCTTTGTGTCCTCCTCCCAGCACTGGAGTGTGCCTGTGTGTGGCGTTTGTGTGTGTGAGAGTGGGGTGTGGTTGCATTTATGTGTGTGGATATGTGTGTGTTGGATGTGTTGTGTGGCATATGTGTGTACAGCTGTATGTGAAGGTGGTATGTTTGTGTATTTATGAGTCTATGTGGTGTGTGTGTGGTGTGGTTGTTTATGTGTCTGAGTATGTCCATGTGTGGTATGCGCATGTGTGTGTTGTGTGTACATGTGTGTGCTTCATGAATAAATTGTGTGCATGTGTGTGTTTGTATAAATGTGTAGGTGCATGAACGTATGTGACACGTGTTGTGGTATGTGGTGTGTGTGTGGTGAGTGGGGTATGTGACACAGATGTCACACTCAGAGAGATGGAGCAAGTGCTGGCTCTGCACCTAAAGTCGGGATGCTCCCTGCTCCCTCCCCTGCCTGTGCTCTCATGGGCCCCACACCTTACTCCTAGTACCTTATTTCTAATGAACAGAATACGGCAAAAGTCACAGGGTACCGCGTCCAAGATGAGGTGGCACAGAAGGCCCTGCATTGTGCTGGTGTACCCCCTCTTGCCCTCTTGCTTGCTTGTTCTGATGAGAGCCAGGTGCCATACTGCACCTGAGAGCCCACATACTGCAGCAGACAGAAGCCAGTGCAGTGAGCTTGGCCCAGGGCCCTGCCCTCAAGATGTTGGCAGCCCCGGCCCACCAGATTCTTCTCCAAGAGTATCTTTCCTTTTTTGTGGACTTTGTAAATAGGTTGATATGTAGTTCTTCAAGCAATGGCTGAAGTATGGTGGAGTGTGGGTTTGAAGCCTTGGCCAGGGCTGCTGGGCCAGCCCTTGGGAGCAAGGGGTCCACCCACAGAGGGGACTGAGTGTGGGCCCAGAAGGGATTGCCTTAGTGTCTACCCACTGGCCGCCACAGCCTGGCAGAGCCATCATGGGCAGGATGGGCATCCAGGTCCAGTGAAGGCCTCCCAGACTTCCTGTTTGGGTGACTAAGCCCAGTCCTAATTAACTAGACTCTGATGACCTGGACTCTCCCAAATCCCTCATTTCTAGGTCAGTAATGGCTCTCTGTTCATACCAGACTTTTCTCCTGAAGGACCAGCCCCAGATGCTTCATACAGTTACTCTGCTCCCTGTCTAACCAGCCTTTGTCCTGCCTTTAACTTCTCTGAAACCCAGCTAGGCTCTCAGAGCAAATCTGCACCCTGAGTTTACTGTGCTCAAACATCTCCCTTCCCTTTCCTCTCCCCAATACCTGACCACACTCTAGGAGGTAGCCAACACAGGTGGCCCTGTGTCCATCTTTCAGATAACAGTCCTGAGGAGCCAGGCCCTTATCACAGAACACAGGACTTCAAATGCAAACCTAGAGGGTTTCGAGTTATTTCACTTTCTGCAGTTATTTTTTGTTTTGTAAGGACAATGATTTTTGTCTTCTATCACCACTGAACTTGTCCCCTTCAGAAGGATGCACAGCAGAGCATTAAGAAAATTGATCTGATAAATGCAAGGTTGAAGGTTTGCTTACCATCTCAAGCAGGGAAACCTGGTTTTGATTCTCTATTTTCTTACTAGTTGTATAATCTGTGTGTATTTTCAGTCTGTAAATAGAAGTAAATGAAATAGAAGTAAATGAAATTCTCCCATTATGATTATAGTTTTTCATGGCCTTACGATTGTCATTTTTTCTGTATGCTTTTCTTTTTTTTATTTTTTATTAAATCATAGCTGTGTACATTGATATGATCATGGGGCATCATACACTAGTTTCATAGACCAGTTGACACATTTTCATCACACTGGTTAACATAGCCTTCCTGGCAATTTCTCAGTCACTGTGTTAAGACATTTACATTCCACATTTACTAAGTTTCACATTTACCCTTGTAAGATGCACCACAAGTGTATTCTCACCAGTCCCCCTCCCTCTATTTTCAAGACAATATCGTGTTTGATGTTCTAGAGCTACACTGTCAAGTGCATACAGCTCAGAGTTGCAGACTATTCTTTTCAAGATAACATATTGATCCAATTATTCCTAGAATGCCTTTTGCCTTAAATTCTGTTGTACCTGTTAGTAATATGGCTTCATTGTTGTTAGTTTGGTTTTTGTTTGCCCGGTATATTTTTTCTGCCCCCTGACTTTTCTGTGTAGTTTTATTTTAGTTGTGTCACTTGTGAAGCATCATATATTAGAGATGAATTTTTAAAACTTGGATCAGATATCAGACTTTTAAAAGACATGTGAGTTTCCTTAATTTTTAATGATTACTCACATATTTCTACTTTAGTTATTTTATAGTTTCTATTTTCCATTATCTTCCTTTCCTTTTTTCCCCCATTTTTCCAGCCTAGTGAATTTTTGCTTCTCCTGTGGTTTTGAAGTTATATACTAGTTTTCTGTTCTTGTAGTCTTGTTCTTTCCAATCTACAAACTGAACTTGACATTTTTTCTCTGAGAATATCTAAATTATTCATTGTTACTATTCCTCTCTCAAGTATAACAAGGATCTTGCCACACTTGAATCATCTTATCACCCTTCTCTTCAATTTACTCTTTTTCTCCGAAAGTTTTACCTCTTCAGATATGAAATATGACTTTTAATTTTCCCAGTCAAAAGATAATTCTAGTGTGTGACCTATGAAGGCTGTTGGGAAAGTATCCTACCATGTGTTATAAAAAATAGTATCCCAGCCCAATTTTTCTGCCACCCTCCTACTCTCCAGCTCTTATTTACTTTGGGTAGGAAAGAGGTTGGTGGATTACTTGTAGTTATCCTATAGTTTTAAAAGAGAAAGACAAAAATATGAACTCACCTGTTGATTTTATTATCTATTTTAAGTTACATAAAATAATGAAAGTGTTTTGTTTATTTTTGTTTATAATGTTTTTTTTGTTTGTTTGTTTTGTTTTGTTTTTTTTGAGTGTGATACTTCTTGAAGCAACCTCCAGGATGAAGTCCAGGCTTCCTTTTGCATGTCTCATGGTAGAAAATGGTTTCTCTCCATCCATTTTTCTCATTTCTGCTGCTGCAAACCGCACAATACTTTGCTGTTTGGGTTATGTTTTTCCATTTTGTATTATAGAACACATCTATATAGAACACATCTATTCCCATTTACCCTGTGCTCAGTGTCAGAAGATGAGGTTCTTCTCTTCTTTCTTGAATTTGTTCCTCACATTGCTCACAAGCCAAGTGAAGAGATTTCTCCTGTGAGAAGGGTGTGTCAGCACTTTTTTCTCCACTCTCCTTCTTTTTATTATTATTTTTTATTAAATTACAACTTTGTACATTGATGCATTTATAGGGTTCAGGGTACTGCTTCGATATACAATGTGAAATGCTTACATTGAACAAAATAACACATTCATCACAATTATACTCATCTCTTAATAGTTTTGAAATGTGCCATTGCATCATGCACATTAGGTGAGGTGCCTCCAAAGGCCCTCCCTCCTCTCAAATTTTCTCTCCCCTCCCCCATCTCTCCTCTTCCCTTCTACTTTCTGGACTATAGTCAGGTTTTGTGATTCATATAAATGTGAAGGTGATTATATATTGATTTCATAGTAGTATTGAGTACATTGGATACTTTTTTTCCCCATTCTTAAGATACTTTACTAAGAAGAATATGTTCCAGCTCCATCCAGGTAAACATAAAAGATGTGAAGTCTCCATCTTTCTTTACGGCTGCATAGATGGGCACTTGGGCTGTTTGCATGTCTTGGCTATTATGAATTGGGCTGCAATAAACATTCTGGTGTCTTTGTTGTAAAATAATTTTTGAACATCTGGTTATATACCTAGTAAAGGAATTGCAGGATCGAATGGTAGGTCTGTTTTTAGTTCCTTGAGTGTTCTCTAAACTTCTTTCTAAAAGGGTCACATGAGCTTGCATTGCCACCAGTGTAGAAGCATTCCCTTCTCTCCGCATCCACAGCAACATCTGTAGTTTTGGGATTTTGTGATGTGGGCTAATCTTACTGGAGTTAGATGATATCTCAAAGTGGTTTTGATTTGGATTTCTCTGATGATTAAAGATGATGAGCATTTTTTCATGTGTTTGTAGGCGATGTGCTTGTCTTCACCAGAGAAGTTTCTGTTCAAGTCTCTTGCCCACATAGAAATGGGGTTATTTATTCTTTGCTTATTGATTAGTTTGAGGTCTCTGTAGATTCTAGTTATCAGACCTTTGTCAGAAGCATAACCTGCAAAACTCTTCTCCCATTCTGAAGGTTGTCTCTTTGCTTTACTTACTGTGCTCTTGGCTGTGCAAAAGCTTTTTACTTTGATCAGATCCCAGTAATGGATTTTTGGTGCTGCTTCAATTGCCTGGGGGGTTCTCCTCATAAAATATTCTCCTAGGCCAATTTCTTGAAGTGTTTTTCCTGCACTCTCTTCTAGTATTTTTATAGTTTCATGTCTTAAGTTTAAATATTTTATCCAGTGAGAATCAATTTTTGTTAAGGTGTGGGTCCAGTTTCAGTCTTCTACAGGTCACCAGCCAGTTCGCCCAACACCATTTGTTAAATAGGGTGTCATTCCCCCACTGAATATTTTTGATAGGCTTATCGAAGATCAAATAATGATAAGTAGCTGGATTTATCTCTTGGTTCTCTATTCTCTTCCATAAATCTACCTCTCTACTTTTGTGCCATTACCATGCTGTTTTGATCACTATA
>CAUYPK010026346.1:0-34081 GCA_963574355.1 Loris lydekkerianus | reverse complement strand
GAACCAGACAAGGTTGTCCTCTGTCACCTTTACTATTCAACATAGTGCTGGAAGTTCTAGCCAATACAATTAGGCAAGACAAGGAAATAAAGGGAATCCAAATGGGAGCAGAGGAGGTCAAACTCTCCCTCTTTGCTGATGACCTGACCTTATATTTAGAGAATCCCAAAGACTCAACCACAAGACTCCTAGAAGTCATCAAAAAATACAGTAATGTCTCAGGATATTATATCAATATCCACAAGTCAGTAGCCTTTGTATACGCCAATAACAGTCAAGATGAGAAGCTACTTAAAGACACAACTCCCTTCACCATAGTTTCAAAGAAAATGAAATACCCTGGAATATACCTAACAAAGGAGGTGAAGGACCTCTATAAAGAAAATTATGAAATCCTCAAAAAGGAAATAGCAGAAGATATTAACAAATAAAAAAGAATACACCATGCTCATGGATGGGAAGAATCAGCATTATTAAAATGTCTATACTTCCCAAAGCAATCTACCTATTCAATGCCATTCATGTTAAAATACCAACCTCATAGTTTCAAGATTTGGAAAAAAAGATTCTGCATTTTGTATGGAACCAGAAAAAAACCCATATAGCTAAGGCAGTTCTTAGTCATAAAAATAAAGCTGGGGGCATCAGCATACCAAATTTTAGGCTGTACTACAAAGCCATAGTGGTCAAGACAGCATGATACTGGCACAAATATTGAGACATAGACACTTGGAATCAAATAGAAAACCAAGAAATGAAACTAACATCTTACAACCACCTAATCTTCGATAAACCAAACAAGAGCATACCTTGGGGGAAAGACTCCCTATTCAATAAATGGTGTTGGGAGAACTGGATATCCACATGTAAAAGACTGAAACTGGACCCACACCTTTCCACACTCACAAAAATTGATTCAAGATAAATAAAGGACTTAAACTTAAGGCACAAAACAATAAATATCCTCAAAGAAAGCATAGGAAAAACACTGGAAGATATTGGCCTGGGGAAAGACTTCATGAAGAAGACTGCCATGGCAATTGTAACAATAACAAAAATAAACAAATGGGACTTAAATAAACTGAAAAGCTTCTGTACAGCTGAGGAGACAACAACCAAAGCAAAGAGACAACCTACACAATGGGAAAGGATATTTGCATATTTTGAATCAGACAAAAGCTTGATAACTAGGATCTATAGAGAACTCAAATGAGTTCACATGAAAAAAGCCAACAATCCCATATACCAATGGGCAAGAGACATGAATAGAACCTTTGCTAAAGAAGACAGGTGAATGGCTAACAAACATATGAAAAAATGTTCATCATTCCTATATATTAGAGAAATGCAAATCAAAACCACCCTGAGTTACCATCTAACCCCAGTGAGAATGGCCCACATCACAAATTTCAAAACTGCAGATGCTGGCGTGGATGTGTAGAGAAGGGCA
Source organism: Loris lydekkerianus (assembly GCA_963574355.1). Classification (NCBI taxonomy): domain Eukaryota; kingdom Metazoa; phylum Chordata; class Mammalia; order Primates; family Lorisidae; genus Loris; species Loris lydekkerianus. The sequence continues at coordinate 32,631 of CAUYPK010026346.1, read as the reverse complement.
CACTTTTACACTGGTGGTTGGACTGCAAACTAGTACAACCTTTCTGGAAGGAAGTATGGAGAAACCTCAAAGCACTCAAGCTAGACCTCCCATTTGATCCTGCAATCCCATTACTGTGCATCTACCCAGAAGGAAAAAAATCCTTTTATCATAAGGACACTTGTACTAGACTGTTTATTGCAGCTCAATTTACAATCATCAAAATGTGGAAACAGCCTAAATGCCCACCAACCCAGGAATGGATTAACAAGCTGTGGTATATGTATACCATGGAATACTATTGAGCTATTTAAAAAAATGGAGACTTTACATCCTTCATATTAACCTAGATGGAAGTGGAAGACCTTATTCTTAGTAAAGCATCACAAGAATGGAGAAGTATGAATCCTATGTACTCAATTTTGATATGAGGGCAATTAATGACAGTTAAGGTCCTGGGGGGGGCCGGAAAAGCAGATAGAGGGAAGGAGGGAGGGGGTGGGGCCTTGATGTGTGCCACACCTTCTGGGGGCAAGGCATGATTGCAAGAGGGACTTTAACTAACAAATGCAATCAGTGTAACCTGGCTTATTGTACCCTCAATGAATCCCCAACAATAAAAAAATAAAAAAAGACAGAAAACCAGAAAATGAAACTAACATCTGAGAACCTCTTAATCTTCAGTAAACCAAACAAGAACATACCTTGGGGGAAAGGCTCCCTATTCAATAAATGGTGCTGGGAGAACTGGATATCCACATGTAAAAGACTGAAACTGGACCCACACCCTTCTCTACCCTTCTCTACTCACAAAAATTGATTCAAGATGGATAAAGGAATATATAAATATAAGGCGTGAAATGATAAAAATCCTCAAAAAAGCATAGGAAAGACACTGGAAGATATAGGCCTGGGGAAAGACTTTATGAAGAAGACTGCCATAGCAATGGCAACAACAACAAAAATAAACAAAGGGGACTTCATTAAACTGAAAAACTTCTGTACAGCCAAGGAGACAATAACCAAAGAAAATAGACAATCTACACAATGGGAAAGGATATTTGCACATTTTGAATTAGACAAAAGCTTGATAACTAGAATTTATGAAAAACTCAAATTACTCCACATGAAAAAAGCCAACAATCCCATATATCAATGAGTAAGAGACACGAATAGAACCTTCTCTAAAGAAGACAGATGAATAGCTAGCAAACATATGAATAAATGCTCATCATTCCTAATTATTAGAGAAATGCAAATCAAAACCATCCTGAAATATCATCAAACCCCAGCAAGAAAGGCCCACATCACAAAATCTCAAAACTGTAGATGTTGGCACAGATGTGGAGAGAAGGGAACACTTTTATACTGCTGGTGGGGCTGCAAACTAATACAACCTTTTCAGGAGGAAGTATGGAGAAACCTCTAAGAACTCAAGCTAAACCTCCCATTTGATCCTGCAATCCCATTACTGGGCATCTACCCAGAAGGGAAAAAATCCCTTTATCATAAGGAACTTGCATTAGACTATTGCAGCTCAATTTTCAATCGACAAAATTTGGAAAAAGCCTAAATGCCCCCCAACCTAGGAATTGATTAATAAGCTGTGGTATATGCATACCATGGAATACTACTCAGCCATTAAAAAAATAGAGATTTTTCAGCCTTTGTATTAAGCTGGATGGAAGTGGAACATATTATTCTTAGTAAAGCATCACAAGAATGGAGAAGCGTGAATCCTATGTATTCAATTTTGATATGAGGACAATTAATGACAATCAATGACACAGTGAGGGAGGGGTAAAGAAAGAGCAGAGAGAGGGAAGAAAGGAGGGTGGGGTCTCGGTGTGGGACACACCTTTTGGGGGCAAGAAACAATGCAATCAGTGTAACCTGTTTACCTAACAAATGAAATCAGTGTAACCTGTTTTCTTGTACCCTCAATGAATCCCCAACAATAAAAAGAGAAATAGATAAATCAATGATAAAATAAAATAAAAGACCTAAATAAGTGGAGAAGTAAGCCAAGTTAATGATTCAAAAGGTTCGATATTTTTTAAATGTCAATACTCTCCTAGTGTCCTTGGATGTATGTATGTCCCATCAAAATGTTTATATGTATTCTGTAATAAACTGATTTTAACATTTATATGGAAAGTTAAAGAGCCAGGAATGACTAAGTCACTCTTACAGAACAGAAAAGCTGGAGAACTCCCTTACCTGATACCAAGACATAAGTGTATAGTAATAGGATCGGGTGTTTTTAAGACCAGGTCTGAGAGAAATATGTTACAGGAACAGAATAGGGAGTCAGAAACAAATCCACACACATTTGGCCATTTTGGCCATTTTAGGGCAGTGGAGAAAGGATGGCTTATTTTCAATAAATGGTGCTGGAAAGTTGGATATTCATATAGGGAAAAAGAAGTAACCTTGATTCCTATTTTGCATCATACCCTAAAACAGTGGTTCTCAGCCTTCCTAATGCCACAACCCTTTAATACAGTTCCTATGGGTCATGACCCACAGGTTGAGAACTGCCGCCCTAAAATATAATTCTATGTAAATTTAATTTTAAATGTGCAAGGTAAAACATTAAAGTTTTATAAGAAAACATACAATAATATCTTCATTACTTTCTTAAACTGGACATAACTATTAACCATAAAGAAAAAAATGACTTACTGAACTTTATTAAAATTATGATCATTTGAGTTCGTCAAAAGACACCACTAGAAGACTGAAAAGGTATGTAGGAATATGCAAACACACATTTATAAATGTGTATATGTTTATGTGTATTAATAAATACATATGTTCAGGATTATAAAGAACGTCTATAAAGAGAGCCAAATAGACAAATGGACAAAAGACATGATAAAAATCTACTTCACAAATTATAGACAAATAGCCAAACACGCTCAATATCTTTATTCATTAAGGAAATGCTAATTAAACAAACTGACAAAAACATACACTGGGGAAAATTTTGACATTTTAAAAACTTAGAATAAAAAATAAATAAATAAAACTTAGAATAGTGTAAATAAATATCCCATTTCTATCACTACTCAGCTGCTAACCTTGGAACACCCTTAGTCTTTCTAGGTCATAAATATAACCATGGTTTAAGCTTGAGCCAGTCACCTGATCTCTTCTGTGCACATGAGCTACCAGAAATCAATAGGCTACCTTAGTCACCAAAGTTGTTTTCAAATCTTAAGCACTAAAATAAATGTAAATATAAATGTAAAACGATTCCCTGAAAGAAAGCATCTCCATCAGTCTTTTATTACTGCCTAATATAAGGAATGCCTCATTTCCTCCATAATTTGGTTGAGTGATCAAATTCTAAATTTATTAATGACAGTTGACTATTTCTGGCTTGCTCTGCGTCAAATGTATTGCATTTCCTTTGATTGGGTAGGTTTAACTTTAATACCCTCCAAGCTACAATTAATAACCCATTTATTTTCCAAGACAAATTAATCTCATGACAGATGTTTGTGGCCTAAAGAGACACCAACTTATAAAGGATATCTGCAAATAGCAGAAAAAAGTTAATTAAGCCTAACAATCCACATCTTAGATTTATAGGAAAGTACCACAAGCTAGCATGATTTGTCTTTTAACCATGTTTTATATGTAGTCGGGAAAGTTTTTAAATCTCTCTTTCAAAAGACAAATTTGCCTATTTTATATTTAAAATGGTTTTAATTGTATTTTTCAGACCTTTTAAAATGAATTATTTTCAAAGTACATTTTGACACAAATAAAATATGTCCACATCAAAAGCAGCATAAATTTAAGCAAAGAGAATATGTAATTATTTTAGTCAGTTTGGCAGTTACAACAAAATACCATAAATTGACTAGTTTAAATAACAGACTATTATTTCTCATAGTCTAAGATCAGGGTGCCAGCCAATTTGTTTCCTAGTGGGGCATGCAGAGCCTGGTCTCTCTCTTCTTAGAAGAACACTAATCCAATAATGGGGTCTCTACCCTCACAATCTCATTTACACCTGATTACCTCTCAAAGGTCCCACCCCCAAACCATCATACTGGAGATTAGGACTTAAACACATGACTTTTGGAGAAATGCAAACATTCAATCCAATCCATAACAATAAAGCATTCTAAGCAAATGAAATAGTATACAGAAAATTATAAGGACTATAGAAAAATACATTACAAATTTCATTAGAACAAAGTAAGTAAGGCATGTAATGAGAGATAAAGCTGAAAAGACAGTTTGATCAGACCATAAAAAGACTTTTATGGTACATGAAGACAATTTTATCTTCCAAGCAATGAGTAATTATCAAAGATCCAGAAAAATGACACATCAAAGCTTTAAGAAATTTTAATCTGGTAGAATACTTGGAATGTAGTAATGTAAGAATTTTAAGTAGCAATGCTGTACAAGGAGTCTAATAACTATTTGTAAAATATTGAATATATTTAAAATAGTTGTGTATTTTAAATTGTACATGAGCTTTATAGCCACCTGTAAGTGTACGTTCAAAGTTACCCCAATTCCTTTTTATGAATGTCGAGTGAAATCTCTGTGTAATCAAAATATCTCCCTATCTCCTGTGAGACTTCCCCCTTCTCTGCCTGGAATATTTTTACCCACTCACAATCCTCACCACTATCCACACCCACAAACACACTATGCACATAAAAAACCATCAGACACAGATCGAATGTTATCTTTTATTTTGAGCTTTTCAGGCTTAATGTATAACATTCTTTCTAATAACACTGTAAGCCTATTCACAATAGCCAAGATATGGAAATCACACAAAACTAAATATAAATTAGACAGGCCTTACTAAATCAAAGTAGTATCAGAACATTTTATAATGATAAAGGGCCTAATTCATCAAAAGATACAACAATTCCAAATGGGCATGCATCTAGTTCCAAATGGGCATGCATCTAGTATCAGAACTTCAAAATACAAAATACAGAATTATTTTCAAGTTCATATAAGACACAACAAAAGAAGACACAGATCATAAAACAAATATAAAGAAAGTTAAAAGGACTGAAGTAATACAAAAAATCTTTTCTAACTACAATGGAATAAATTGGAAACCAGTAAAAAAAGAGCTATCTGTCAAATATTCAGTGTGTAGAAATGAAATAACACACTCTAAGATAACCAACAGGTCAAAAACAATGTCATAAGGAAAATAATAACATAACTTGAAATGCACGAAAAGGAGGAAAACACAACATTAAATATGTACAGAAAACAATGGAGCTAAAAAAAAAATTAAAAATTAATTTACCAAGTTCATGGGATATAAATTAATATAAAACTCAATTGCTGGCTGGGCACAGTGGCTCATGCCTATAATCCCAACACTTTGGGAGGTCCTGACATTGGGTTTGAGAACAGCCTAAGGAAGAGTAAGACCTCTTCTCGACTAAAAATAGAAAAACTAGTCAGGCACCATGGTGGGCACCGCTAGTCCAAGCTACTCAGGAGGCTGAGACATGAGGATCACTTGAGCCCAGAAATTTGAGGTTGCTGTAAATTAGGCTGAGGGCAATGGAGTCAGATTGTGTAAGAACAAAACCTAAATTGTCTTCTAATATACTAGCAATTATTATAAAACAATAATAACATGCACAATGTGGTGTTTTGTGTGGACAGAAACAGATAAATAGAACAGACTGAAACATTCATATGTGGCCAATTGGTTTTGAACAAAGATGCTAACTTACTTCAACAGGGAAATACTTTCAACTAATAGAATAACTAGATTATCAACTGGAGGAAAAATGACCCTTGAATTACTATCTCATATCTTTCATAAATATTAACTTGAGATTAATCATAGGCATTAGTAAAAAAGCTAAAACTGAAACTTGTACAAGAAAGCATAGAGAAAATTTTCACAATCTAATATTTCTCAGATGGGACACCAGGAGCACAAAATGAAAGAAAAACATTGATAAATCAGACTTGATCAAAATAAAAATTTCAGTTTCTTAAGTACAATATCCATAAAATGAAAAAAGATTTCCTCCACACTTGGGAAGAAAATATTTGTCAAACACATATACAACAAAGGATTACAACTGAATCTATAGAGTACCCTTGCAAATCAACAAGTAAAAAAAATTTCACAAAGGATTTCCTCAGATCCTTAGAAAAAGATAGGCGTTTGAATGGTCAACAAGCACACTAAAAGATGCTTGACATCACTGATTTTAGGAAAATGCAAAGTAAAACCATAATGTGATTAAAAAACACACACATTAGTCCAGGCACACTGGCTCATACTTGTAATCCTAGCACTCTGGGAAGCAAGACAGGTGTATAGCTCAAGCTCACAAGTTCAAGGCCAGCCTGAGCAAGAGCAAGACCCTGAAAATACAAAAAATACCCAAAAAAAACAAGCCAGGTATTGTGCCAGCACCTGTAGTCCCAGCTACTTGGGAAGCTGAGGTAAGAGGGTCATTTGAGCCCAAAAGTTTGAGGTTGCCGTGAGCTATGATGTCATAGCACTCTACCCTGGGTGACAGAGTGAGACTGTCTAAAACACACACACACACATAAACACACATCAGAATGGCTAAAAGACCTAAAATTAAAGACTATAGTAAAATTAAAATAAAAAAAACTTTTTGTATTAGTTAGGATTCTCCAGAGAAACAGAACCAATAGTATATGTTTATGTGTGTGCGTGTGTGTGTGTGTAAAGAGGTTTACCATATATAATTGATTCACGTGGCTATCGAGGCTAAGAAGCTCCAAGCTCTACATGCAGTTGGCAAGGTGGGAACACTCCAGAACTGGTGGTATAGTTCCTATCTGCGTCTAAAGATAGGCAAGCCTATGCTGTTAAGTTCCAATCTAAAAGGCAGGAGGCTTCAGTTCTAAGAAGACCTGTTGTTTTGAGTCCAAAGGCAGGAAAAGACCAATGTTGCAGCTCAAGCAGTCGGGGAGGAAAAGTTTCCTCTCAGTCACAGGAAGATCAGCCATTTTTACCCACTAGGCTTTTATCTGATTGGACAAGGTCCACCCACGTTGGGTAGGGCTATCTGCTTACTCTGTCCACTGATGCAAATGTTAATCTGATCCAAAACCACACTCACAGACAGACTCAAAATAATGTTTAACCAAGTATCTTGGCACCTCATGGCCGTCAAGACTTCACATAAAATTAACCATCACACCTATCGTACCAAGTATCTTTATTGAAGGAAATGTACAAATCCATTGAAAAAGAGTTTATCTGGAGAGTTTATGTTCCTAAACAACACACCTATTCTTTTTATTTTATTTATTTATTTTTATTTATTTATTTATTTTTTGAGATAGAGTCTCACTTTGTCACCCTAGAGTGCCATACCTCACAACAACCTCAAACTCTTGGGCTCAAGTGATTCTCTTGGCTCAGCCTCCCAAGTAGCTGGGACTACAGGAGCCTGCCACAACATCTGGCTATTTTTTTCAAGACAGGGTCTCACTCTTGCTCAGGCTGGTCTCAAACTTGTGAGCTCAAGCAATCCACCTGCCTCAGCCTCCCAGAGTGCTAGGATTACAGGCGTGAGCCACTGAGTCCAGCAAACATGCCTATTCTCATGGTCACCTACATGGCAAAGGTAGGCCCTTATTCCAGCCATGTATGTGTGACTGTTGTATTTTACTACAATTTTCATTATATTTTTTGAGGAACAAGAATAGAACCACCCAGAAAAAAAAAATCTTAGAAGTATTTTATATTTAGAAATAACAGTGTGCAATGGAGAAACTAAGATTACATTCCACATACTTTTAGTATTACTTAAGTATTGCTAAGAGTTTGGAATCCTTTGCTAAACATTTGCTCCGTGTCTCAGCTGACACAAACAGATGAGAAATACACAATACAAAGCAGTATCGCAGTGCAAACTCCAGACCCCAGAGTTCCAAAGCAAAGCAATTTACCCATAGTCCATTAATACAGCCCATGGTGGAGCAGAGTGCTGTAGTTGAATGATTTCTATGCCATCGATGCTCATTTGGTTTCAGAACATCAGTCAGAACTGGTCAGGAAGAAGTTGGGTGTTGGTCCACTTCAGTAGGTCAATCTCAGTTGATTGAGAGTTATTCAGCAGCACCTCCAGGGCGTCATTGAACTGCCCTAAACCCAAAGGCCTGAATTCCTTTGTTAACCCTGAAACCACCCCAACTTCCTTAAATCCCTTCTGATCCCTGAACAATCGAGAACAAAGTTTGACCTTCAAAGTTGTTTGGAACAATTTTGATTCCAAAATTAATCACAACCTTGCTAGTTTTTTTTTTTCTAACTTGTAACAGCATGTGTCTTTACAATCATTTGTTACTCATTGGGATGACCAGGAAACTTACAACTTTGTTGTTCCTATCCCACTGACATACTTAAATACAAAAACTTCATTAACTCTAATAGTAATTATCGCACTGAGGAAATCATGTTAGAATCCATTTAAGGATAAAGTCATATTCCATGAAGAATATATATTGTCTGTGATAAATTTATGCATCATTAGCTTTTGACAAACAGAATTTAGGCCACTGTTACCAGACAAATATTCATTTATAAACAGTGAGGGTTTTAAAGAAGTTTTTAGATTTCTATGGGGAAAAATCATTGCCCCTTCAGAAAAATTCTGGCTAGGAGTCAAGTGAAAAATCACCAATTTTAAAACAGATTCAACTATAGTTGGAGTCAGCCTTTGTGATGAAGAGAATCCTTTGAGACCTTTTAACATTCAAGTGCCCAGAGGCTCAATCTGTAGTCCTTTTCTCCTGTGTCTACTGACTCCCATCTATTCTCTGCTGATATTCACTAGCCTATTCCCATGTCTTTAAGTAATGTCCATCGACTGACAACTTACATAGCCCTTGTTGTCATCCTGAAACCTTGCAAGTCATGTATTCAACTATCATTCACCCTTTTTTCTAGGATCTGCAGCTGAATGTTTGCATCAGCAAAACTTTTTTGCCTCTACCTTCAAAATAGGGTAGAATTTCTATGAATTGACCACCCAAAGGACTGTAACAAGCTCATCAACCTACAGAGATGGTCAACATAAGGAACTAGGCCTACTGTACTGATGCATACATGTGTTAAATGTCCAGTCTATGAAAATTAGGTCAACTTGAGGACATGGTCAACTATGACACTTCTACTATATATACAGAATCCAACTGCTTGTCCCCACCTCCATTGCCCCCACTAGTTCCCAGTTCAAGCCACCATCTTCTATCTTGTCTTCCTGCTTCTGTTCCTGTCCTACCACAACTATCTAGTCTATGCCAAGCAGCCATCTAGATCCACTTAAAGCAAAGTAAGATCATCTCACTCTTCAACTCTTCTGCTAAAACCATTCAACTGCTCCCTCAGGCTAGTCACTGTAAAAGCCCACAATGACAGCAGTCTACATAACTTGTCCTTCATTATCTCTCTGACCATATCTTCTACCTCTCTCCCGCTTGACCACACCACTTCATCCTTTGATGTTTTTCAGACACTCCAGACAAGTTCTCACTTTCAGCTTGTTCACTAGCTTTTTCTTTTGCCTGATAAATGCTTTCTTTAGATATCTAAATAGCTAACACCATCACTTGCTTTAAGTCCTTCCCCAAATACAGCTTATTTAATGAGGCCTATGCTAATTGTTTATTAAAATTGCAAATCACATTCCCCCAGCACACTTCATTCACATTACACTATGAAATTTACTCATTTATTATATTTGTTTTGTGTTATTAGTGTTCTGACACCAGAAGGTAAGTTTTATAACAATTTTAGTTTCTTTTTATCTGAACTGAAGACAGTGCTTTACACAAGACACATACCTTATTGAAAAGTTGAGCACATAAACTATAAGATACGGGATTTCCATTCATTTGCCCAACCAATATATTGAATGCCTACAGTAAAAAGAAAAATAACCAAGGTCCCTTCTCATGGAGTTCACAGCCTGCTGGGAAGACAATCACTATAGAAATATTCAAACAAACAAATGCCTGAATGAAACTGGAAGAAAATTCTGTGAGAAAATTATGTTGTATCATAAAATAGTATAAGTAGAGAAAACAACCTTAAATTGGAGGTTAAAGAAGATATTATTAAAGAAGTAACATATAAGGGTGGCTCCTGTGGCTCAAAGGAGTAGAGCACCGCCCCCATACTCCAGAGATGGCAGGTTCAAAGCCAGCCTCAGCCAAATACTGCCAAAAAAAAAGAAGTAACATATAAGATGAAAAAGGCTAAGTAGCAATTGAGACATTAAAGAATATAAGAAATGATAGTTTACCATTAGTATTCATGAGGCATTGATTCTAGAACTTTCCACAGATACCAAAATTGGCATAGTATTTTCAGAAAACCTAAAAAAAGTGCACATTCTCCTGTACATGTCCTAATACAATGTAGATTATATGTAAATACTTGTTGTGCTGTATTGTTCATGGAATAATAAAAAAAGTCCGTACATGTTCAGTATAGATGCAATTTTCTTTCAAATGTTTTTAAGCCACAGTTGGTTAAATCCATGGATGAGGTGCCCATGAACACAGAGGGCCAATAGCATGTACAAAATTATCAAAATGAGAAACATTCAAAAATGGTCAGAGTTCTTGAAGCATAATTAGTGGATAGGAGAACAGAACCAGATGTGGTTAAAGACATTAGCACAAACTAGATCATGCCAGGCTTTGCTGGCTGTAAGAGGGTTTCAAATTTATTCTACATATAACGAAAAGACATTGAAGAGCATCAAGCTGAGTAACAGTGTGATGGCATTTTATGATGCTTTGTCATTCTGCTTATTGCATGTAAAATGACTCCAAAGAAAACAAAAGTAGAAGCAGAAAAGCCAGTCAGAATGCAATGACATAATTTCCAGTGAGGGATGACATTGTGACAGACATATAAGTATGACCTGGCTGGTGACTGTGGAGAAGAAAATAATGAGTTAATATAAAGTATATTTTTTTAAATTAAATGGTCAACCATGCCCTATCAGACAAATTTCTATCATAAGCAAATGTATGGACACAGGCTGATGCAAATGTTAGGCTAAGAAACAGGTATTAATGTACAGAAATTGATTATTTAAGAAACAGGTATTAACTAATGGGGAGATAGGATTATAAAGCAAGCGTTAGGGGAAAAATTACATCTATTTTTCATATTTATTTGGGTTTACTTTTATGATCTTCCTTCATTTTATATATTTTGCCCCAAATTGTCCCAGAAGGTTCTGTAAAGAGTGCCTGAGTCCCCTGTTTTGTGCAGGATGAACAATGAGCTGGATATTTTCACATGTAGTAAATCTTTTAGAAGGCACAACAGATTATTTAGTCTTTTCTTTTCTTTTCCTTTTTTTTTTTTTTTTGAGACAGAGTCTTACTTTGTTGCTCTCAGTAGAGTGCTATGGTGTCACAGCTCACAGCAATGTCCAACTCTTGAGCTCAAGCAATTCTCTTGCCTCAGCCTCCCAAGTAGCTGGGACTACAGGTTCCTGCCACAATGCCCGGCTATTTTTAGAGACAGGGTATTGCTCTTGCTCAGGCTGGTATTGCTCAAGCAATCCACCCACTTCAGTCACCTAGACCGCTAGGACTATAGGAGTGAGCCACTGCACCCAGCCTCTTTTCTTACTTTTAATCATAAACATTAATCAAAAAGAATGACTCCTGTATTTTTCTTTAAAAAGTCATTAGTAAGAAACTGACATAAATGTAAAAAATCTTCCTATTAAAAAATAACAGCAAAACTGTAGGTTTCCATTTCAGATCCTGATTATCTATTTCTTATTGACTTTGCATGCTATTAAATTACAATGTCTAAGGCATATAGTACTATTAAAGAAAACATTAACGTCTCAAATAAGCTGGGATATATTTAAAACAGTGCATTATCACTATGCTAAACAAGATCCTTTTTCTATATCTGAAGTTAGAAGTAGTCAGATTCTTTTATGAATTCCAAAGAACATTGAGCAACAGCAGATACCATGAACGTGCTCCAAAGCCAAGTGGGAATGATGTTTGGAATTTAGGGTGCTGCCAGCTTTGCACATCTTGAAGCAATAAAGTTTATAGCAACATAGAGATTAACTGTCACAATAATCAAGTGGCATTTCAGTATAGCCCCATTCAGTCCTTATTTCTTGTAAGGTCACAGCACATGTGTTTTAGTGTAATAGTAGTCATGGTTTTATTTAATGATTTATGTGCTCTTTTATTCAAAAGGTATAGAGTAATAGCCAAAATTAGGCAAAAGAAAAATTAAGGCAAAGGAAAAAAAGTTAGAAAATTAAGATAAAGCTATGAATGAGGGACACACAAAATGCAATACCCTAGAGCCTAATACTCTACAGGACAGGATGAGGGTAACAAACTTGGCTTTTGCTTTTCTGGAAGATAATGAGAATGTAGGAGTATAATCAGTTACATAATTGGTAGTGTTTGTGCAGTACAAACAAACAGTAACTTAGGTTAGGTCAACTATTCCTAGTACTGGGTCAGGAGGGGCAATTTTCCCTTAAATCCGCACAAACAGGGTACTATGTAATGTAGAAACAATTTTCCTAACAGTATGTCCACAAGGACCACAACACAGCCGAAGAACTAGTCTTTCTCCACATGGGCTTATTTCAGCTTCTTCTCCACATGTAAGACTATCTTTTAAAAATTAAAATCTAATGATGCTGCCCTGATGTTTAAATTCCTTAAATGAGTTTTCATTACTTTTGTAATAAAGACCAAAATCCTTACAGTTACATACAAGAACCTAGGTGTTCTGGCCTATAGGCCTCTTCCAGCTGAATCAGAATTGACTCCTTGGCCAGCTGCAGCGGCTCACGCTGGTAATTCCAGCACTCTGTGAGGCCAAGACAGGTAGATCCCTTGAGATCAGGGACAAGCGCTCAAACAAGCCTGAGCAACAGGGAGCCCCCCACCCATCTTTACTAAGAATATAAAAACTAGCTACGCATGGTGGTGGGCCCCTACTTCACTTGAGGGCGATCCACCTTCCTCAAGTGAGACAGAAGGATCACTTGAGGCCTGGAGTTTGAGGTTGCTGTGAGCTATGATTGCATGCCACTCCATTAAGGGTGACTGAGTGAGACTCTGTCTCAAAAAAAAAAAAAAAAAAAAAAAAAATTATTCCTTAATTGAATATTTTTTATGAGCTCTCAGAGAATCAGGTACCTTTGCTCCAGAGTTATTTCAGCTCTTAATTCTACATTTATTTGTATAATTACTTGAGTAATGTTTGTTTCTTTTCTGTATTTGCCAGGAGACTAGATTCCTTGTCTGTTTTTTGTTCACAGTTATTTTTGCCATTGATAAGCATATTTCTGGCTCAATCAAAACTTGAATAAATCAAGAATGGATGGATGAATGGATGAATAAACAAATGCAAGGAGTGAATTTTGTATCCTTTAAAACCAAACACTAATATCCAAATAGAAGCACTCTTTGTGATAGAAGGTTTAATATGAGGCTATTCACGCACATCCTCTAAATTGAGGATAGATTTTAGTACTGATAGGAAAGGGTAAAATATGTATCTTTTAGACAATCCTTTGAAACTATTTTAATCTTGGTTAAAATTTGAGTAGATGTTGAGCAACTTGGAATTTAGAATGTGATTTTTAACATGTAGCTATTCATATTACAATATTAGGTTCTGACAATTCACCCAGCCTGGGTAATTAGAAGTAAGATATCCACTGAATATCTCAACTTGTGTTAACAGAAGTATATGTTACAATGATCTAAGGAAAAAATCAACTTGAATACTTTTTCGAATAACTGAAAATTTACCCAAAAAATTATATTGACAAATTTGGGTTCAACCTCAAAGTGCCTTTTCCTGTAAAGCTTCTCAGCTTTTCTCAATTGTTTATAAGTTATTATTATAAGAAAACAAATATTGACATTTATAAAATATGCTTCTCTTGGTGGCTTGAGAAGAATCCAGAAACATTTCAAATCATTTTCAGTTAACTTAAAAGGTCCAGAGAAGGTTTACAAAAAGATGAAGAGGAACCAGAAGAAGGAGGCGGCGGAGGAGAAACTCCAGGCCTCGCCTACAGGAGGGCGCAATGGAAGAATTCTGAGGTCAGCTGAACTGATCGTGTGCTGTGTGTACACGTTAAATGGTAGAGAAGTTAAAGACGTCTTAGCATCTGAAAGACAACAACGTTAGCAAAATGTTAATACCTTCCAAAGCCTAGATTATTTAGTAAGGCAATGCTACCTAAACTGACTTTAGAGGGAGAAATTTATCTAGAAAATGTTAACTTCATTACAAGTTACCAAGTTTACTGCATGACTCTGTAAAACAAGAGGAAAAATTTGTATTATATTATCATAAACTTTCTGATGAAAGATGAGGTCTAGATAAGAAATAGAAATAAAAGGAAAACAGGAGGCATTAAGATGACAATCAAGATGAAAATTTGACTTTTGCCAAAAACTAAAAGTGGAAATACACAAATTCCCTGTGTTCTTCTTGTCCTTTGTTTACAAACAGCAAAGAACCTCTTTGGAAATGTTAACTTGCACGCCTTGTCTTCTCCTTCACTCTCTGTACTTTCTGTATATGTCTCTGCCAATGTTCCTGAGAATTACAGTCAGCCTTCCTAGAACTACTAAACAGTAGATAGGGAAGGAGAGTTCAAGGGTACCCACAATTCTCTTGCCTACAACTCCTATCTGTTTGCTGTGCGTCACAAACTGCGTATGTGAGATCCGTAGGTCAGTGACAGAAGACTCTATTACTCACTGCAAAGGCATTAGAGCTGCACGTTGGTCTGTTGTGGTGTCCTTGCCTGCTTCGTTCCACAAGGACAACACATGGGGCTCATCATGGATGCCTGCACATGCAGAAAGCTGCGTTCTCAGACAGGAATTCTGAGTTTTTCTATTAAGAGGGGATACGGGGGAGGTGGGGGGAGGAAGGGGGATTGGTGTGATTACACCTGCGGTGCATCTTACAAGGGTATATGTGAAACTTGCTAGATGTGGAATGTAAATATCTTGGCACAATAACTGGGAGAATGCCAGGAAGGCTGTGTTGACCAGTGTGATGAAAATGTGTCAAACAGTATATGAAGCTAGTGTATGATGCCCCATGACCATATCAATGTACACAGCTATGATTTAATAAAAAAAAAATAAATAAAATAAATAAATAAATAAAAAGAGGGGATACAATCTCTCGTCTCCCAAGGTAGCTCACAAGAAATACTGCCATGAGAGATGGGCCAAGTAATGAATAAATTGGGAGCTCTCTGTCCTTTCAGACCCAAGGAGCACATTCAGGGACACCGAAGGTCAAGGGAAGATTGCCTCTCCCAACATTGTGACAAAACCCCAGTCCCCAGTCTGAAGACAAAACTCTTCAGAGATCCTAGCTCAGGCTCTGAATCTACATTGCCAGGTTGTGAAACTGTGTGGCATCAAGTAAACCATTTTGTGCCTCCGTTTCTCTGTCAACAACTGTAATAATAATAAACTCATAGCATAGGATGAAACAAGTTCATATATATGTTCCTCTTAAAACAATGCCTGACACATAGTAAGTGATATTTCTGTTTTAGTTCTTGTTTTGTTTATTATTTTCTAGTTGAATAATTTTATATATTCTTATTCAAATTTCTCAATCTGGGTTTCAGGAAGAAGTTAAATCTGAATGCCCCAAGACCTACATTATAAGCAATGACTTATCACTTATGCATCTAGAATGATAGTGTTTATTTACCATCTTTGGGCATAAGGAGAAAATAGTGACTTGACTTACTTGTAATGTTCAATGCTTCAAATAAGATATCCCAGTTAAGAAAGGTAATTATCTTGCCACTAATGGACAGAGCACTTTATTCCCAGACCTTCTTTAACCAGTGCCCAGTTCCAGGAATAGGCAAATATATTGACCCTAGAAGACTCTGTTCACCACTGTGTTGCCAAGACCTAGCACCAAGTCTTATACCAAATACAACAGCAAAACAACTTATTTAATTGATCATTGAAGGATATAGCAAGGACCATCAGTAGTAGTTTATTCCCCCTTTCCAATTCTATCTTTCACTTGAGCTTGACTCATTATAATATAAATGATTTAAAGGATGGCTCATTTATCTCTTTTACGTAAAAAGTAAAATAGAGGACTTGGGAAATTATGTGAGAATAAATACATTACCTAAGATAAAATTTTATAATCTCCTTTACTAGTTTTTGCAACATAGCTAGATTAAGATAGTTTATTCATACCCGTAAGATTATGGGAAACCTTCTAGGTCCATTGCTTTCCAATGATAAAAATTAGAAAACATAGAGAAATAGATCTCTGACAGATACTAGATAATTTCCTTCCAATATCTTATGTTTCAGATAGAATTTTAGGAATTCATGGTTCATACTCAACTCAGGTTTGAATATTCTAACATGAAACCCATATGCTTTAAATATCAGGCTGTGGGAAGGCAGAACTTCATTTGTTATACAGGTTTTGGCACTTGACAAATTACTAGTCCTGAGACTAGTAATTACTAGTCCTATCTCACTTCCATATGAGGCTGACCATAGGCTGTCTGAAAATAATTTAAAATATTTTCTCAAAAGGAATATTTTTGAGATATTTGAGCACTGATAAATGTTGGTTGAGAGCCTCAAATTCTAATTTATATAAGGACAAATTAGTTATGGCTTGAAAATTTTTAGATCCTTTTGAATCAACAATTATCACGGATAGTATATCTAAATTCCAAAGCAAATCAAAAGAAAGAGTTCCTAAAGAGCATTTCAGAGCTCAGAGCTGAGCTGTGGAACAGAAGGGATGTTCCAATGTATATGACTTGTCCTCAAGGAACATGACTCAGAAATCTACCCTGTGACTCTCCCACTCCCAAATTCTCCCACATCTGCCCTCTGCAATCATTTGACTAGAACCCCTACCCCTTTCAAAAGATGTTTTACTTTGACTGTAAATCAAATTTTAAAAGGAGGACAAACCCAGTCAACAATCAGATACACAAAAATCAAACAACGTAAAATCCCCACAGAGAGAAACAAAAGAAGCCCTCCCAGCAATACTGAGCAAGTTGATGGGCACTATCCACTGTGGTTTTTGGAAGTGAAATAATGAACCATTACACAGTCTGTCTCAAAACTTTCATAGTGACCCACGTGACAGCCAAATAAGCTGCTCCTTAAAATTATGTTGGAACTGTGATTCCTGTGTAATTTAATTGCATACCCAAACTATTTCATCAGTGACTGTCTGAAATGAGTTATAATAATTTAATGATTTTTTTTTCCAGAAGTTAATTTTAATTTCCCAAGTCCCTAGAAAGTCAAAAACTATTTTGGCTTTCTTTTCATCTTTTAAAAAAATTTTCTTTTTCTTTTTTTGCTCTGCACCCATAGCACAGGGGTTACGGTGCCAGTCACATGCACTGAGGGTGGTGGACTAGAACCTGCCCAGGCCAGCTGAACAACATGACAACTGCAACAAAAAATAGCCGGGTGCTGGTGGCAGATGCCTGTGGTCCCAGCTACTTGGGAGGCTGAGGCAAGAAAATCCCTTAATTCCAGGAACTTGAGATGCTGTGAACTGTGATGCGATAGCACTCAATGAAATTTGCAATTTCATTGCAAAATTAAATGAAGCACCAAGGATGACATAGTGAAATTCTGTCTCAACAACAAAAAAACAAAAACAAAAACAAATTTTTTTGAGACAAAGTCCTTGGTAGAGTGATATGATGTCATGGCCCGCTACCAAGGACTTTGTCTCAAAAAAAAAGCAACCTTAAACTTTGGGGTTCGAGCAACCCTCCTCTCTCAGCCTCCCTAGTACCTGGGACTACAGGTGCCCACCACCACACCCGGCTAGTTTTTTTTTTATTTTTAGTAGAGATAGGGTCTTGCTCTTGCTTAAGCTGGTCTCAAACTCCTAAGCTCAAGGATCCTCCTACCTGGGCCTCCCAGAGTGCTGGGATTACAGGTGTGAGCAATTGCACCCTGCCATCTTTTAAACTCTTATAAATGTATATATATTGTAAACTAACACTGAACGGCTATACAATTGATCTTTATACCTCTGACTGACAAACATTTCTCTGTACTCTGTACAGTATGCTTATATATAATTTCTGCAACTAGTAGGTTTGATACAGGGCAAGTGGCATCTCAGCCAGCTAAGGTGCGGACCAGCTGCCTCCTACTTGGTGGTGTTAGTGCAGTGGCAGCGAGCAGCGGAACCAGCAGGCTGGAGGGTAGGCGAGGGTTGGGGGGGGGCGCATTTCCTAGGCCTGGGAAAGAAAGGGATTGTAGCCATTCATTTGCAACCTTAGACACTACCCAGACATGTCCCAGACACACTAAATGTAACCACCAAGACATGCTAAATGTAACTGCCAAGGGCCACACACGTCCCAGACATGTTGTCCCAGACACGACCCAGACATATCCCAGACATGATGTGCCAGACATGCTAAATGTAACTACCAAGCCCCAGGGCCCCATGAAACTGTGTATACCCCTAGAAAAGAGCCCAGGAGAGACAGACAAACAGAAAGAGCTTTTCTCTCCCACTTGGGTTTTCTCTTTGCCAGGAGCTCTGACATTTCTGTATTCATTTCTGTAAATAAATCCTGTCTTACCACTGATCTTTGGTCTGCGGATTCATTCTTTGAATAACCAAAACCAAGAACCTACTGAAGAGTGAAATTCCAGTATCATATTTGGGGGCTCATCCAGGATTGACAATCTGTGGTGAGCAATGGGACCACTTACCTCTATCCTGCTTTTCTCTATAGTTATAATAATGGAGACTAATAATTTTGATGCCCATCGGCCGGTAAATGTGCATAGTGTGGTTGCTGACCTCCAGGTCACAGGCAAGAGGCTGTTGGGGAACGAACTTTCTAATTCCCCTTGGCTCCAGAAAGGAGTCAAAGGGAATGTTAGGAGACTTTTGAAACTGTTCTGTGTTTACTCCTTTTCTCTTGTGAGCTGAGCAAACCTGGGGTCCCCAATAATGGTTCTGAACCCAGGACATGGGAGGGCCTTCTGAAAATCGTGCTGTCCCAGCTCTAACTATCCTCTCTTCTCTTCCACTCTATAGACCTCTTCAGCTTCTCTCTCTCCTTGTAGTTTACATCTTTGTTTGAGTGTTGACGAAGGATTGCTTTTGTACGGGCTCATTCTGGTGTTGTTCAGATGTTTTAAGTGTACCTCAAATGTTATAGGTGTGTTGTAAGGTCCTTTTTATTGCCTTTCGTTGCAAAATTAAATTCAATGGTGTTTTCATGTGTCTGAGAAAAAATGTTAACTACAAGTCAGCTCCAAACAAAGGGCAAAAAGACTCCCCTACATGGCTTCTCTGGGCAACTTAGAGGCCTGAGAAGGAAAGCCTGGGCAATGCTGCAAGGCAAGAATGGCCCAAACCCTCGGCTACAGTTCAGTCTCTTAAAAATGAAAAAAGGCAATGAAAACGACCCTGGGTATTTGATTTCTTCTGGTGTATTGGTGTAAATGGGAATGTTTAAAATACTGACTTCCAGGTTTCTTTAAGACTTATGCTAATTGTAATTAATTGTGATCCAAAAGTTTCAAAGTGTCTCTCAACTCTGATTTGTCAGTAAATAATTATTGCTGCCTGGCTAACTTTTGGGAAAGAAAAGGGGGGTTGGAAAACACAGCATTGAAGACCTGCTATTTTCCTTTGTTACTGGGAATTTATAAGAAGCTAGTAAAGATTATATAGAGTTAAATGTGTAAGAACCGCACAGCCTTTCTCTCCAGGGTGTGGCTCATACCCACTTTGATTGATACTCTGAAGCTGGGGGGAAAAGGGCAGAAAGGGGCAGAATATGCATCAGATGGGACCAGGTTCCCTGCTACCGGATTTCTTGGGCTATGCTGCCAGCAGGTTATAAGCACAGGGGAACCAGCATGTACTAAGCACCACACTGGTAAGAGGGGCTAATTCCAGACAAGTGCAGGGACTGAGGGGACCACTCTCCTCAGGGATTCTTCCCCAAACATTGGAAAGAAGCTTCCTTTTGTTTGGCCAGAAGGCTTCTTGGGTTGGTCAGAGGATGCTTTGACAACTCAGGAATAAAGGGTGGGAAAACTGTCATCTAGTGGGACCAGGCTCCCAAATACCTGATTTTTTGGCCTGTACTGCTGGA
This sequence comes from Loris lydekkerianus, assembly GCA_963574355.1. Lineage (NCBI taxonomy): Eukaryota > Metazoa > Chordata > Mammalia > Primates > Lorisidae > Loris > Loris lydekkerianus. Next base: position 12,445 of record CAUYPK010026346.1, on the reverse strand, counting down.
ACACACTGCTGGGCTATATTCTGAAGCACTGGGATATATTTGATCCCCAGACACTGATAAAAGAATGTATGGTTTTCTTCTGCACCCAGGCCTGGCTTCAGTATCAACTCTCCATGGGTGAACAATGGCCCCCAGGGGGTACTCTAAATTATGACACCATTTTTTAGTCAGATACTTTTTGTAAACAAGAAGCAAACTGGTCTGAAGTACCCTATGTGCAAGCTTTCTTTTTCCTCAGGGACAACCTCCGACTTTGTGCAACCTGTCAGATAGATTCAGCTCTCCTGGCTGTAGTAACTTCCCCAAATGGTCAGGGATTCCCGAGAGAGATGCTGTCACCACCAAGAGTTTCTTCTGGTCCTACTGGGACCCCCAGAAGGCAACCGTATCCTTCTTTGTGTCCCTTGGTGGAGACTGCAGGTGGTGAGAGGGGACCTTTAAGCTGCAATTAGGATGACTGGTTGGTCTCTCACACCTTCCTAATCATGCCTGAAAGTCCTGCTCCCCTTTTGGGGAGGGACATACTTCAACACCCAGCACACATGAACTGTGTTACCCCAGGGATTTAGGGGCAGCCCTCTCTTGTTTCGACAAGCCTTAGCCAAAGACTTGAGTCATTTTTTATATTCGACAGCGACTCTTATTCAGTATGTAGATAACATTCTTTTAGAGCACCAGATGCAGAGGAATGCCACAAAGCTACACAAACTCTTTTAAACTTTCTAGCTAATTGTGGGTACAAAATTTCCAAGGCTAAAGCCCAAGTATGTGTCCCAGAAGTTCACTATTTGGCTCTCCAACTTTCAAAGGGGAAGAGAGCCTTGGGAAAAGAAAGAATAGAACCAATATTGGCTCACCCTAAACCTCAAACTCTCAGACAACTTTGAGGCTTCTTCAGAATCACAGGCTTTTGCAGACTCTGGATTCCTAGATATAGTAAAATAGCTAGACCACTCTACTCTTTAATTAAAAATGCCCAAAACGAGGGCCTAGTCACTCTAGAATGGAAACCATAAAACAGATAACAAGGACTTGTGATGTATGTCAGAGAAATAATCCTTTAACTCATCATCTAGCTCCCCCAGGTATACAGAAACCACGTAAACATCCAGGTGAAGATTGGCAGATGGCTTTCACTCACTCCCCTAAGGTACATGGTATATAATACTTGGTGGTACTTGTGGATACTTTTACTAATTGAGTTGAAACATTCCTTGCACAACAGAAAAGGCCCAGGAAGTTAAGTCTTTAATACATGAGATTATCTCCAGGTTTGGACTCCCTCAGAGTTTGCAAAGTGATAATGGACCAGCCTTCAAGGCAGTTGTTACACAGGGAATAACTAAAGCCCTATGTGTAAAATATCATCTACACTGCTCTTGGAGGACCCAGTCCTCTGGAAAGATAGAAAAAATGAATGAAATCAAAGGACAGTTATGAAAGCTAACTCAAGAGACTCATTTCCCTTGGACTAAATTGCTTTCCATTCTTCTCCTTAGAATAAGAAATTTACCTCAGAAACTTGGTTGTAGCCCATTCGAATTATTATATGGAAGACTCTTTTTAACTAATGATTTATTATTAGATCAAGAAACTACAGAATTAGTAAAACATATGACTTCTTTAGCTAAATTTCAACAAATCCCTTAAAAACCTCCCAACTACATTTTCACATTCAACACTAAAGGAGCTTTTCTCTCCTGGAGATCTAGCCATGATCAAAACTCTTTCCTCTAATTCACCTTCCCTAACCCCAACTTGGGAAGGTCCCTTTTCTGTTATCTTGTCTTCTTCTACAGCTGTTAAAGTTATGGGAATAGATTTTTGGATACATCATTCACAAGTAAAATCCTGGAACCCACCCACTACAGAAGCAGACCAGGAAGAGAATCAACCACAGTCCGCCTACACTTGTGCCCTAAAGAAAATTTAAAGTTATTGTTTAGGAGACAGCAAGAAAAGTGTTAATATAGTTTTCTTTTTAACATCACTGACTTTGTTCTTCTAACCTGACACTCTAGCCCCCTCTTCTCACTGTTCTACCCTTGCCTTTTTATGTGCTAATCAGATTTGTGTCTTTTGGAAATGTCATCAAGCCACACATAGTAAAGATGGTTCCAGACCAAGACCTGATTCTATCGTGGACCCCTGGATCACTCTCCCTTCAGAGAAACCCTAACTGCCCCCTCGTATCATCGCCCGACTCAGCAGGAAGCAGTTAGATCCAGTCTTCGTCCTTTTTCCCTGACAGCAGTTAAAGTTTCTATTTGGAGAAGGAGTGTTGATACAGGACAAATGGCGCTCCAGCCAGCTGGTGGAGTTGGGCAGCGCTGACCAGCTGCCTCTGCCTTGGTGGTATTGGTCCAGTGGCAGTGAGCAGCAAATCAGCAGGCTGGAGTATAGGCAGGGGGCCCCATTTCCTATGCCTGGTAATGAAGGGGATTGTAGCCATTCATTTGTGACCCAGACACGACCCAGACATGTCCCAGACACTCTAAATGTAACTACCAAGCCCTGTTAAATGTAACTACTGAGGGCCCCACACAACTATCTATATATATACCTAGACAAAGAGCTGGGAGAGAGACAGACAGAGAGCGAGCTTTTCTCTCCCACTTGGGTTTTCTCTCTCTGCCAGGAGCTCTGGTGTTCCTGTATTCTTTTCTGTAAATAAATCCTGTCTTACCATTGACCTTTGGTCCGCAGATTCATTCTTCGAATCACTGAGACCAAGAACCTACTGAAGAGTGAAATTCCAATATCAGGTTCATTAAATATTGGTACTTTTTTTTTAATTTCCATGACCCAGGAATGAAGTGCTTGCCCCAAAGCTCTCCATGAAAAGAAACTGGACTAGTTTACTATTGCTTCTTAAATAGAACAATGTGAGCTTCTAAAGAAGTTCCCACTATACAACTCTCTAGATGTGGCAAATTAAATTTGTCTATTGCCCAAATGCCTTCATTCCCCCTGTTACTACCTTAATCTGCTGCCTGGGGTGGAGTCAGGAGGAATATAGTGTTACATTATTTGTTGCTAGAAGTTCCCAGGCATTTATTTATATACACACCTCAATCAAACATGAAAACATGAATAAAAATATGAAGAAGGCAATCTGTGTTGCACTCCTAAATCTGCTGTTTCTGTAGTGTATTACAAACTTGAGTAAGTTTAAAAGGTAAAGACTATTTATCCCATTATCTTTCAAATGCAGAAATTTAAACTAATGAAGGCTGAAAATTGCCAAAGATTAAAACCAGAAATGACTTGTATGGAATAAATGCATTTGTTAAATTAATAAAAAGGGTAAGGTGATACATATTCACCAGACAGTTTGATTGTGAACTTCAAAGTACATTTTCTTGATGGCTTCCAAAATACGTAAGTAGCCCTTCCTAGAGTTTATTGAGTTAGAGCGTCTGAGATAAATTCCTTCCTTGGTTGCTTCCATCTTTCTTTTCTATCCTTGCTTCCTTCTTTCTTTCCTTCCTTCCTTCTTTTCTTTCTTCTGTAAAAAAAATAAGCTTTGAAAATAATCCAGGAATTGCATTTGTCACTAAAAATTAACCAAAAGAAAAACAAAGGGGGAATAAGAAATATTTTAGCCCTCAAAAGGAGCAGGCAGATATTCAATGTGCTAAGGTTTTCTACCATAAATGGTAAGGTTGCAATTAATTTTCTCTCCCACACAAATTTTATAGGTTCTTTGGTTCAAAAGGAAATTATGCATCAACTGAGGTGCTTTCCTTTTGCTATATATGGCAGTTTTTACTGCAAAAAAAAAAATAATAATAATAATGTGAAAGTAGAAAAGTAATGGAAAACACTTTTTATAGCTGACTTTGCAGAGCATTATATCACAATTTGATTAATGCACCTAGTTAACATTTAACTGTCTTAAGAGAAATATTTTTCTTGTTTACAGCCCACATTTCTTCCTTCCTCCAAGCTTAATTTAATGAGAAAACTCCCACTGATATAATTGTTAATGCTTGAGAATTTTTGTTTCTGTTCACAAAGCGTGAGATACATTTTTATGTGCTATGTACTATATGTGTTGAAGCAGCAATAACATTTCTCATAGCCTTGCAAAAATAAAACCTAAACTAGTGTGGTGATTTCAACAGCAAAAATTCTAGATTTAATTAATAGCAAAGAGCTGCTCTTCCAAAGATTAAGTGAAGATTTTATTTAAGTCCAACTCAGCAAAGAAAATTGGGTTCTTAATTGTTATTCAGTATCTGTCTTGTAGATTCCTAACAACTTCATTTTATTGTCTGGTAGCAAAATTTTACTAAAAGTAATTTTCTGATTGACTTGTATTCTGACATATGAATCATTAAAAAATAAAAGTTAATTAATCAGACTTTATTGTAACCAGCACTATGCATATTGCAATCTCTAGCAGCAATATCTATGTGAAAAGATGGTTCTCACAGACTATTTTAAACAGGTTACCTTGATTCAACTTGGGTTTAAATACATATAGAAGTTTGCTGCCTGATCAAAAAGATTTCTTTTTGTAATTAAAACAAAGGTTTAAAATGTATGGCAATTTTCTTGGCAAACTTAAATTTATGAATTATAAGAATTGCTAAAAAAAGTTTATTTCTTTTAAGAGAGTTAGCTGCAGACTTTACCTAACTGAAAATTAATATTATCAGTTTATTTTTTTAATTCATTCTCAAAATATTTGAAATTAAGTAATATTTACAGAGCATCTCTCTATAGAAGGGTTTCTTATTTTCTTGTCAGAATGTACAACCTAAAGTAATGTGAATACATAAGTTAGTTTGCCAGTCTTGGTCTTTGTTCCCAGTGTGCTCTTGAATGAAGAATGGCCAAAAGCAAGGGAATGTGAAATAAAGTTTATTCAGGAAGGAAGAGACTTCACTAGAGACAACGAATGGGTCCTTTGTCCAGACAGGAAGAACCGTGGTGGCAATATAAGAGTACATGACACGCATCCTGGGTGAGGGACACAACTACAACTACCTAACACATGTAAACATTGTAACCTACTCATCTGTACCCTCAAATTAATCTGAAATCAAGAAAAGGAGGCCTTGGTTGCAGACTGGGGTCTTGTTTTACAGTGTCTAGTTTTGGTGTTTAGTTTTGTTTGAGACAGAGTCTCATTCTGTCGCCCTGGGTCGAGCGCTATGATGTCACAGTTCACAGCAACCTCAAAGTCCTGGGCTCACGTGATCTTCCCGCCACCACTGCCTACCTAGTTTTTCTATGTTGAGACAGGGTCTTATTCTTGCTCAGGTTGGTCTCTGAACTCATAAGCTCCTCCCACCTGCACCTCCAATGGTGCTGGAATTATAGGTTTGAGCCACATCCCCTGACCTAAATCTGAAATTAAAAATAAAACAAAACAAAACAAAAAGAGGCCTTAGTTAGATCTGGGGTCTTGTTTTATGGTCTCAAGGTCGGACCCTTCTTGGGGTTCACATGTCACCATGGAACCACTTCGATGAGACAGTTGGAGTTATGTGACCTCTTACTACACATGTGGACTTCTCATGAGCCTCTCTGAAAGCCCATTTGTACATTTAAGCTAACGACATGATAATTAGCGCTAAGGCTGTTCTGGGTCACCTTCCAGACCCCATTTCACTTGCATTTGCCCTTGGCTGGGGAATCTCCTGAAGGCACTGGCGGTAGGCGTGCTGAGCTCTGATTTCTCACTTGGAGAGGCCAGGGGTAAAGTGGGCGGTGCCTACTCAGTGCCATTAGTCCTCCTGCAGAGCAGGGGCCCAACTCCGAGGACTGGCACATGTGGCCTTCAAGTGACAACAAAAAGGACTGCTCAAAAAGAAAAAAAAAGGTTGCTTGTTGCTGCTGCCTCCGTCCCAGCACGTCCCCAGTACGTCCCCAGCAGGTCTGTGGCATAGGCCACCTCAGGAATACTCTGCCCCCAGCCTCCCCATCCACACCCGGCTCTCTACTTTGTGCTACATCGGGAAGATTTGGGGGGTTTTTGTTCTAAGTTCCTTTTGCATTCTAAGTAGCTGTTAAAACGGATATTTATCTGTCCTAAAGCAAGTGAATTGATTTCTCTGGCGACAGGCGCCAACTCCTTAGTTCAACACCACAGTGACAACATGACAGGCTGCGAGACCCCCGCCGCCCCTCCTTTATGGTTCAATGCCATAAAAATGTCCCACATTCCCTGCCAAGACACCCTGTCATTTCTTTTTCTTTTTCTTTCTTTTTTTTTTTTTTTTTAGACAGAGTCTCAAGCTGTCGCCCTCTGTAGAGTACCGTAGAGCCACGGCTCACCGCAACCTCCAACTCTTGGGTATAAGAGTTGTCTCCTCAGCCTCCCAAGTAGCTGGGACTACAGGTACCAGCCACAACGCCCGGATATTTTTTTGGTTGTAGTTGTCATTGTTGTTTGCTGGCTGGGGCTGGATTCGAACCCAGCAGTTCTGGAGTATGAGGCTGGCACCTTAGCGGCTTGAGCTACAGGCACTGAGCCTCGTCCTGTCATTTATGAGAGACATAAGTCTCAAAGACCTCTGGTGGGTGTCATGTGTCACTCTCACATCCACACGACTGTCGTCACATCCCAGTGTCCTCTCAGGTCCTGGCTTTGAGGACACGTGAGGCACACCCCCCTCAATCCCCCAGGCACAGCCTGAAGCCACAGCCAGCTCTGTCGGTTTTCACGAAATTCTCCCCAGAGTAATTATTTACCAGAACGCAAACTGAACTAGAAGCTTTAGATGACACATACCTTCCAAACAAACGAGTGTCGCGGTTCACACGATCACGAAGACACAGGAAGAAGCTCCAGCCTCACGGCATCCAGGCGAACACTGCTGCACCAGGCGCCAGCGACCTCAAAGGCGGAAGACGCCCCCTGCGAGACCCGTGGGCGCCAGGAGGGGGCAGCACAGCAGGGACCACCAACAGGGCTGCCGCTGGGGTCGAGACAGCAGCCCTCAGGGAATAAAAAGGTTAGAAGAACTCTAAAAAGGTAGATCTAATCATTCCTCTTCCATGCTTCTGGACAAGGGTCAAAAACTGCCCTGATGTCACCCTCCACTCATTCTAGGCAGAGGGACAAGATTTGTCTCTGTTGCTGGCAAGTACCTGAGCCTATGGCGCATGCGCAGATGCCTGCAGCTGGCTGTGAATGGCAGGTGTCTGAGAAGCATTTGAGAAGGACAGCACGTGCAGTTACCTGGACTTAGGATGAGTGGCCAGTGCAAGGGGGAGTTACTGTTCTGGTAGGGCTGAAGAGCATAGGAGGTTCCCTACCTAACCACTCAGGGCTCTACAGAGAAGCAGAGTCAATATGTTCGGGGGAGGGCAGAAGTGATTGATTAAACAAGGTATTGATTATAATTGACTCCCATGAGGGTGGAGGCCGACAGGTCCCAAGATCTGCAGACGGAGTTAGCAGGCTATCCATCTAAGAGAACGTATAGTGCGGTTCTCTTCTGAGGACCACCACGCTCAAGACCCAGAACTAGCCAAGCTTACAGCTGAAGTCTGAGGCAGGGAAAATCTGATGTCCCAGTCCAAAGGCAGTGAGGCCAGAGGAATTCTCTTTCACTCCGGAGAGGGTCAGGCTTTTTTCTCTATTCAGGCCTTTGAGTGGATTAAAAGACAATCTGTTCAATCTACTCCGTATCAATTTAAATGCTAATCTCATCCAAAAACACTCTATCCAAAGCACCCAGAATGATCTTTATCCAAATATCTGGGCACCCTATGCCCAATAAATTGACACATAAAATTAACTATCGTCAGCAGGTCAGGTAGAGGCAGTGAGCAAATCTCCCATGCAAACACCAACACCTAGGGGAGCTACTCAAAAGCGAACTTTCCATCAGCACGATGCTTCTCATCAAGTCCATGTTCGAAGTGTGTAATGAAGTCAAAGACAACTAATAAGATGATTGTTAAGTGAAGAGGAATTTTTCCATTTGCTTTTGCTTTTTCCCATTCAAAAATGCAAACGTAACTAGCACACAGGAAGGGTGGGGAAAAGTGAGCAAAAACCACACCACAGTATCTCTAGTTCTGAGATGGGAGGCAGGCTGTAGTACTGGGTCACCTGAGCCATCTGGATATCTATCTCTTTGAATTTTACATTTTCAATGACTTTATGATAATAAACTCTGCTTTTCACACCAAACTGTGCATATTATGCTTGCTATCTGCCACACACACTGACAGAAACTTGAAGATAAGCCAGGGGCCCAGTACCTCAATCTCACCTCCCAGAAGGATAACGGTTTAACATGTTGAACCTCATCTATATTTCACTTTTCTGATTTTTATGTCACAATTTTCTTATGCAAAATTGGCAAGCCACATGAACATAATCTCTGAATTGGGAGCAAGGAGTTCTGGCTTTTACACCTGGTTTACATACCTTTGGAAAAAAAATCATTTGACCTTTTTGACCTCACAATCCTCATCTTTAAAGATTAAGGTTTATCTAGGTCAATCATTCTTAAATTTTCTGAATCACGAACTACTAGGGAAATCATTTGAGCCTTTATCATAACATTCTTAGAAAGCTATAGTCCTTGACCCAAGACTTACACTCAAATATACAAACTGATAATATTTTGCATATCTAAATAGGTTATGGCTCCTTTGAAGATGAACCAAATTTAGAGCCTATAAATGATCTTCTAACTTCTTTCTCCTCTCCAATTTTTAACAAAATGTATAAGTTTGGAACTAAAAGGGAAATTTCCTTGGAGGAACAAAACTAATAGTTTTCTACATAACTACAACAAATTGAATAAGAGACATTGGATAAAAGAATATGAAAGATACGATTGGCTCTGATATTGAGTTTTGAGATTTCTACAGCTTAAGAATTACTGTAACGTAAAAATTATTTCAAAATAATTTTTTAAGTGCTCATCACCTGTTTAGCAGTTATAGAAAATCTGTATGAAGAGAATTGACAATGATGAAAATCAATTCTGTTAAGTATTGTGGAGAGAACAGATAAACTGAGAGCACTTCAAAAAATGACTTCAGGCTGAGCATAGTGGCTCACACCTGTTCTCCCAGCACTCTTGGAGGCCAAGGCGGGTGGATCCTGAGAGCTCAAGAGTTTAAGACTAGCCTGAGCAAGAGCAAGACCCTGTCTCTACTAAAAATAGAAAAACTAGCTGGGCTTGATGGTGGGCACCTGTAGTCCCAGCTACTTGAGAGGCTGAAGCAAGAGGATCACTTGAACCTAAGAGTTTGAGGTTGCTGTGAGCTACAATGATGCCAATGTGCTCTACCCAGGGCAAGAGAGTAAGACTGTCTCAAAAAAAGAAAAAAAAAATTAGTAAAGAAGTGAATCACGCACATTATATATAGTACAGGTGGACAGCAGAAGTGTTTCAAGAATGATCTCAACAGAAGAATAAATGAATGCTGGTCATTTTATTGGGACAAGAGACATGAAACCACCCATGTGTATACAAAAAAAGATAAAATAACTAATAAAGATAGCTAATGTTTATTCAACCTCCTTTGCCAGGCACATTACATTTTCCAAAAAGATTGCAGCTAAATAGGTTTTTGTCCTCTTCAGATAGTTGAATAACTCCCTCAAGGTTACACAGACAATAAGAGGCCAACCTGTGATTTTAATTCAGGCTGATAAGGCTCCAAGCCAGTGCACTTGCCTACCAGGCTGCATGATATTGCCTTTGACCTCCAAGCTATGCTTTTATTCTATGGCGGAAATGCTAGGTTTGCATTTTGCCACCTTCCATCACTACAGGCACCCATGCCTAAGAAAGGGCTGCCATTAGTGACTGTGAAGCAGTTTTTCTCTTGCAAAAAGCAGGGAATGGTCACAAGGTTGAGTTCACAGTTACCCCACTCTAACCCACTGAGCTACAGTTGGTCAGAGGACTGACCACAGGTGCACTGTGACAGCAATCTCACTCATCTGAGCAACAGGCCGTGTTCAGAAGCCAAACCCAAGCAACTATAAGAGGGTTATGCTCAGCCAATTAAAATAATCAGAGGAATAAGTCCCAGTCATTTTAATGGCCATTGAGCTGGTCGTAGTTTGCCTCATAATTTTGTTACTTGGGATTTTGTTCTATGTATATAAAAATCTCAAAGAGCCCTAAAAAATTCCACCCCCTGGAACTTTTTAACTCCATCCCTTTGCAAAACGAGGTCTGTAATTGCAATCATAGGTCTGTGCCTTTCTATATAAACACATTATTAATTAATTGGAACTTTGATGGAAACAAATACCTGGTCCTCATGTCAATAGAGAACAGTTTATAAAAATGGGGAAAAGAAGGAAAATTTGATATAAAATAGCTATATCTTGTTCTATTGCTATTACCAGCATTAGTTTTCTTAATAGGTAAAAAGAATGAATATGCTGAATGTGCTTCTTTCATTTTTACTTTCTTTTATTTCAGATTAATATGGAATACAAACCAGTAGGTTATATGATTTACACATGAAAAGTTAGAGGTGTAGCTGTGTCCTGTGCCAGGGGGAGGCCATATATATCCATGCATTATACCCACTGGGTAGGGGCTACTGAACCCCCTCCTCTCCTTCACTCTTCTTGAGTTTCATTGAGATTTTCTCTGCTGTGGATCTGTGATTGTTAATCTCCTACTTTCAAATTGGTATTGAGTACATGAGATGCTTGTCTTTCTGATCTCGTGATACTTAGGAGAATATTCTCCAAATCCATCCAGGTTGTTACAAAATATGCAAAATATTCACCTTTTTTTTAGGGCTGAATAGTGTTCTATAGTATATATGAGACACAATTTATTAATCCATTCATATGTTGATATGTCTTTGCAATTGTGAACTGAGCTAGTATGAATATTTGACTGAAAATGTCCCTGTCATAAAATGTCTTTTTTTCATTCAGGTAATTGCCTCGGGGTGGGATTGCAGAGTCAAATGGCAGGTCTACTTTTAGTTCTTTGAGGAATCTCCACACCTCTTTCCGTAAAGGCTGCACTAGTTTGCAGTCCCACCAACAGGACATAAGTGTTCTCTTCTTTCCACACCCGTGCCAACAACTCTTGCTTTGGGACCTTGTGATATGGACCATTCTCTCTGAAGTTAGGTGATATGTCAAAGTGATTTTGATTAGCATTTCTCTGATGATTAGGATGATGAGCATTTTCTCATGTGTTTATTGGCCATTGATGTGTTAAATACTTAGATCTTTTGAAATCCAAAAATTGGGTTTATCTTTTCCAAATCCATAAAATGAAAAATCAGAGGGGGTTTCCAGTCCATAAAATGTTAGAAAAAAAGGAAATTGACAAGGATACTTAGCCAAAGGCCATCTAAACATTCCTAATCCACTGGACCAGAAAATCTTAAGAGAGCTGAGGTCTGTGATGTGTGGTACCTCCAGATGAGGGGCCAGCCCACAGCAGTTGTAAGAACACTAAGCCAAGTGGTAATTCCCTGATGTTTCCATTTTTTAAAGCTCTGATTGAAGGATAAAGAAGGGTCATCTCTGACCACTGAGGGACTTTTTTTTTTTCCCTAGTAGTTTCTGCCAAAGCTCGAAACAGCAGCCACATGATTTCTGGTCAACATGATGAACTTGTATGAACTTCAAAAACGTTACAAGTTTACTTCAGTTTGGTAATCTAATTGGAAGTAGTTTTTTTTTTTTAATTTCAGATTAATATGAGAGTACAAACAAATATTTATTAGTTAGAGCCGCTGTAGTAGTTGTGTCCTGCAGCCAGGAGGTGTGCCAGGTGCCCTTCTATTGTGCCCATTAAGTGGGAGCTCACTAATCCCTCTCCCTTCTCTCCTCCCCCTTCCTCATCCCCCTTCCCCCACCTTGAATTGAATTGAGTTTTTCTCTTATGTGGGCATGTATTAGTTCATTTATTGGCTTCATATTTGTATTGAGTATGCTTGATACCTGCTTTTCCGTTCTTGTGATGTTTTACTAAGAAGAATGTGTTTCAACTCTATCCAGGTTAATACAATAGTTGTAAAGTCTCCATCTTTTTATGGCTGAATAGTACTCCATGGTGTACATATACCACTGTTTGTTAATCCATTCCTGTGTTGACTTAGGCATTTAGGCTGTTTCCACATTTTGGCAATTGTAAATTGAGCTGTGATAAACAATCTAGTGCAAATGTCCTTATAACAATTTTTTTTTTTTTCTTCTGGGTAGACACCTGGTAGTAGCAATGCAGGATCAAATGGGAGGTCTAATTTGAGTTCTTTGAGGGGTCTCCATACTTCCTTCTAAAGAATTGTATTAGTTTGCAGTCCCACTGAGGCAAGAGAATAAAGCAGAGCTAAATTCTTTTTTTTTTTTTTTTGAATTTATTTATTTTTTTATTGTGGAGAAGGGGCAGGGAAAGAAGGCGGGGGAAGAGGTGAGTGACAGGGTCGGGCCAGTGGCATGGTACCACATTGGCTGTATCTAGGTAGAGGCAGTTTC
>CAUYPK010026345.1:0-30514 GCA_963574355.1 Loris lydekkerianus | reverse complement strand
CAATATTTAGCATTTTCAAGAATATTTAACATAAAAAAACAGCCGGGCTACTGATTAAAGCCAATAAAAAAAAAATTTTTTTTAAAGGAACGTTTTAGGGCAGTGCCTATGGCTCAAAAGAGTAGGGTGCCAGCCCCATATACCAGAGGTGGTGGGTTCAAACCCAGCCTCAGCCAAAAACTGCAAAAAACAAACAAACAAACAAACAAAAAAATAAACTAACAAATGGGACTTAATTAAGCTGAAAAGCTTCTGCACAGCCAAGGACACAATAAGTAAAGCAAAAAGACAACCTTCAGAATAGGAAAGATATTTGTAGGTATCAATCTGACAAAGGGTAGATAACAAGAATCTACAGAGAACTCAATTAATCAAAAGAGCTAACAATCACATGTACCTCTGGGCAAGAGATATGAATGGAACCTTCTCTGATGAAGACAGATGAATGGCTAACAAACATTTGAAAAAATGCTCAGCATCCCTAATTATCAGAAAAATGCAAATCAAAACCACCCTGAGATATCACCTAACCCCAGTGAGAACAGAACATCACAATGTTCCAAAGTTGCAGGTGCTAGCATGGATGTGGACAGAAGGGAACACTTTTACACTGCTGGAAGCACTGCAAAATAATATAATGTTTTTTGAAGGAAGTATGGAGAATCCTCAAAGAACTCAAATTAGATCTCCCATTTGATTGTGCAATCCCATTACTAGGCATCTACTAAGAAGAAAATAAATCCTTTTATCATAAGGACATTTGCACTAGACTGTTTATCGCAGCTCAATTTACAATTGCCAAATTGTGGAAACAATCTAAATGCCCCACAATCCAGGAATGAATTAACAAGCTGTGGTATATGTATACCATGGAATGCTATTCAGCCATTAAGAGATGGAGACTTTACATCTTTTATATTAACCTGTCTAGAGGTGGAACTCATTCTTCTTAGTAAAGCATCACAAGAATGGAAAAGCAATAATCCAATGTACTCAATTTTAATATGAAGGCAGAAGATGATCTAATTTAAGGGATAGGGGAGGGGGATGAGGGATGAGGGAGAGGGAAGGAGGGAGGGGGTGAAGAGTCAAAATGTATGGCACATCTCTTGGGGATGGGACATAATTACAAGAGGGACTTTACCTAACAACTGCAATCAGGGTCCTGGTTCTCTGTACCATCAATGAATCACAAACAATAAAAGGAAAAAAAAGAAAAGAAAAGAAAAAAATCACTAAACAAACAGATGGCTGAAGGACTCAAAAATCAGTAACAGCATCCTGGGGAGGAGAAATTCTGTATTCCACAGCCACTATATCACAGTAGTTACAATGGCTAGTTATTAAAATATACAAATAAACTGGAATGTGTGGCCCACTCACAGAAAAAAAAGCAATTGAAATAAACCATCCTTGAGGAAACAATGACACAGGGCTTATGAGACAAAGACTTTAAATTAACTGGCTTACATATGCTGAATAACTAAAAGAAATTCTGGATAAAAGACTAAAAGAAATCCAGAAGAGTGATGCATAGTCAAGTAATGAATATCAACAGAGGTGAGGAAGCGGTGGGGTTGCCTATTTAAAGTGCTGAAAGAAAAAAAAAATTTTTTTTAACCCTGTTCATCAAGAATTCTATATCCAACAAAACTCTCCCTCAAAAATACAGAAGAAATTAAGACATTCCTAGATAAACCAGAAATTATCAACAGAAACTAAATAAAAATTCTGGAGCTTAAAAGTACACTGGATAAAGTAAGAAATTCACTAGAGTGGCTCAACAGCAAACATGATTAGGTGGAAGGAAGAATCAGGAAACTTAATGACAATATGATTGAAATTATACAATCTGAAAAACAAAAATTAGGAAGTATGAGTAAAAATAAACAGAATATAAGAAACCTGTGGGGTACCATCAAGTATAACAACATATGCAAAATGAGATGCAAGAAGAGAAAAGAAAGGGAAAGAATATTTTAAAAAATAATGACAATAACTTCCCAAATTTTATGAGACATGAACTTACACATCAAAGAAGTTCAAAAAATGCTACCTAAGATAAAAATAAAGAGCTCCATTTTAAGAAACACATTATCAAACTTTCAAATGACAAAAAAAAAATAGTCTTGAAATCAGCAAAACACAGCAATCTGTCATACACAAGAGAACAACAATAAAATTACCAACCAATTTCTAATCAAAAAACATACAGGCCAGGAAGCAGTGGGGTTGCCTATTTAAAGTGCTAATAGAAACACACACAAAATCTGTTCATGAAGAATTCTATATCCAACAAAACTCTCCTTTAAAAATAAAGAAGAAATAAAACATACCCAATAGAGGAGGGAAGGTATTTAGGGGGACTACTGTACATGATGCAATGGTACATTTCAAAACTATTAAGAAATGAGTACAATAATGATGGATGTATTACTTAGTTCAATGTAAGCATTTCACATTGTATATCAAAGCAATACACTGAACCCCATAAATGCACCAATGTACAAAGATATGATTTAATAAAAAATTAAAAGAAAAACATTCCCAGATAAACCAAAACTGAAGGACTTTATTACTATTAGACTTGTCTTGGAAAGGTTAAAATAGAGTCCTTCAAACCTAAAGAAAATGACATGAGAAAACAACTTAAAGTCATATGAAGAAATAAAGAAAACTGTTAAAATAGCTATATATATAAATAAATATAGTAGGTAGCATTATTGTATTTTTGGTTTGTAATTATTATTTTTATTTCTATATAATTTAAAAGGCAAATGCATATAGCAATAATTATAAATCTGTGCTAATGAGCACAGATTATATAAAGAAGTAATTTATAGCAATGCAAACATCAAAGGGAATGTAGTGGTTAATGACAGAGTTTTTATGTACTACCAAAAATAAGTTGGTGTTAATTCAAACTAGATTTTTATAAATTTTAAATGTTAATTGTAATACTCAAAGTAACTACCTATTTTGGTGGGTTTTTTTTTTTTTATATCTAATAAATATACCAACAATAAGAAGGAGAAGGAGGAGGAGAGAGGAAGAGGGATGAAAGAAGGCAATCCAAAAAGTATACTAGAAAAAATAACTAATCAAATACCAAAGAAAGCAGTGATGAAAGAACTGAAAAACAAAAAAGATATGACAGATAAAAAATAAATAGCAAAATGTCAGAAGACACTCCTTATCAGTGATTACTATAAATGCAATGAATTAAACTCTTCATTTAAAAGGCAGAGGTTGGCAGAATGGATTTTTATAAAATATGATCTAACTCTATGCCACTTAAAAGATATTCAATTTACATCCAAAGGCACAAATTAAGTTGAAAGTGAAAGAATGAAAAAAGATATTCCATGTAATCTTTTAGTACCAAAAGTGAGCTGTTTTGACTGTATTAACATCAGACAAAATGGATTTTAAGAGAAAAATTACTACAAAAGACAAATAAGAATATTATGTATTGATTTTATAAATCAATCCAGCAAGAAGATCTAATAATTATAAACATAAAAAATAGCAATAGGGCCCCAAAATATATGAAGCAAAAATTGTCAAACAATGAAGAAACAAATAGAAAAATCTACAATATTAATTGGAAACTTTAATACCCTACATTCAATGATAGATGTAACATCTAGAAAAAAGATCAATAGAAAACAGAATTTGATGCTCAGCACCCATTCGTCAGTGGTTAGGGTGCCAGCCACATTCATGGGGGCTGGGGGGTTTGAACCCAGCCTGAGCCTGCTAAACAACAATGACAACAACAACAAAAAAAAATAGCCAGGCATTGTGACGGGCATCTGTAGTTCCAGCTACTTGAGAGGCTGAGGCAAGAGAATTGCTTAAACCCAAGAGTTTGAGGTTACTGTGAGCTGTGACACCACAGCTCTCTACTAAGGGCAACACAGTGAGATTCTGTCTCAAGAAAGAAAGAAAACAAAGAATTTGGATAGTATAAACTATACCTAAAAGAGATATACAGAGCACTCCTCCAAACAACACAGAATATGTATTGTTCTCAAGTGTACATGAAACATTCTATAGAATAGCTTATTTATATTACGGTATTATGGTCCAATTTGTTTTGGAGATTTAATACATTTTTTAAAATTAATTATCATACAAAGTATCTTCTCTGGACATAAGGAAATGATGATTGAAATCAAGAAAAACTAAAATTCATGAATATTATTTATGAAGAAAAACTAAAAACATGAACATTAAACAACATACAACCAACCAATGAGTCAAGAAAAATATAACTAAGGAAATAAGAAAACATTTCAAGATGAATAAAACACAACATACAAAACTTATGCAATAAAATCCATGCTCAGAAGGATATTTATACCTATAAATACCTTTGTTACAAAAAAAAAAAAAAAAAAGAATCCAAATCAACGACCCAACATTACATCTTAAGGAAGTAAAATAAAAAAGCAAACTGAACTCCAAGCTATTAGGAAGAAGAAATAATAATAAAGACTAGAGGCACAGATAACTAAAATAGAGAATGTACAAATAATAAAAGAATTGATGAAACCAAAACTTTGTTCTCTTAAAAGTAACAAAATTGGTGAACCATTAGCTACACTAAGAAAAAGAAGGAATCTTTTGCCTACTGCATGTTTTTGTTAAGCTTATTGAAGATCAAATGACATGTGGCTGGGTTCAACTCTAGATTCCCTACGCTATTCCAAAGATCTACATCTCTATTTTTGAGCCAGTACTATGCTATTTTGATCACTATAGCCTTGTAATATAACCTGAAATCTGGCAATTTAATGCCTCCAGATTTGTCTCTATTTCTAAGAACTGTATTGGGGGAAAGAATCCTTATTTAACAAATGGTGCTAAGAGAACTAGTTATCTGCATATAGAAGACTGAAACTGGACCCACACCACTCACCATTGACAAAAACTGATTCTCGTTGAATAAAAGATTTAAATTTAAGACATAAAACAAAAAACTTCTAGAAGAGAGTATGGGGAAAACATTTGAAGATACTGGCTTGGGAAAAACACTTTATTCCCAAGTAAATAAAGGGAAGACCCCCCCCCACCACCACCACCAACTACAGCAATACCAAAAATAAATAACTGGGATTTTTTCATGCTAAAAAGCTTTTGCCCAGAAAGGGTACCACAAACAGAGCTGACAAACTTCATTATAGAAGAAGATTTTTGCACGTTATGAATCTGACAAAGGCCTGATAACTAGACTCTCCAGAGAATTCAAATTAAACAATAAGAAAGTGCAAACTACCCCTCTATATGTGAGCAAGAGATTTGAAAAGAAACTTCAAGGATGACAGATGAATGACCAAGAAACACATGAAAAAAATGCTCATTGTCTTTAATCATCAGAGAAATGCAAATCAAAACCACTCTAAGATATCACCTAACCCCAGCAAGATTAGTCCACACCACAAAGTCACAAACCACCAGATGCTGGCATGGATGTGGAGAGAAAGGCACACTTTTACACTGCTGGTGAGATTGAAAACTAGTACAGCCCTTTTGGAGAAAAGTATGGAGAATCCTCAAAGATCTAAAAATAGACCTTCCATCTGATCCTGCAACCTCCTTACCAGGTATCTACCCAGAAGAATAAAAATAATTTTACCACAAAGACATTTGCACCAGAATGTTTATGGCAGCTCAATTCATAATTGTCAAGTAATGGAAGCAATCTAAGTGCCCATCAACCCATAAATGGATCAACAAACTGTGATACCATGGAATATTATTCAGCCATTAAAAAAAGATAGAGACTTTACATTTACATTTAGATAGAGACTACTCTATCTTACAAAAGATAGAGCCTTTTACATTTACTTGGATGAAGTTGAAATACATTCTTCTTAGTAAAGTATCACGAGAATGAAAGAATAAATATCCAATGTACTCCATACTAATATGAAATCAGTATATAAATAATTACATGCTCCTAAGAACAATGAAACACAAATATAGTCCAATAAGTGGGTAAAGGAAGGTGGGAAAAAGGGGAGAACAATTGGCAGAAGGAGGGAGGGCATGAGGTGGGATCTCACCTAATCTGTACATTGTGAGTGTGTAGAACATGCCGCCTGGGTTAGGGGCTCTGTTACAAATGGAACTTTACCTTGGAAGTGAGAACAAGGTAACCTAAAAATTTGTACCTTCATGTTAATTTGAAATAAAAAATAAATTAAGAAAAAATAAATAAAAAGAAAAAGAAGGAAACCCAAATAACTAACATCAGACATAAAATTATGGACTTTACTATAGAATTTTGTAAATTATAAGAGAATTCTATAAACAATTGTGTATCAACAAATTGGATAACATGAAGAAAACAAATTCTCATAAATACATGAACTTCCTAAAGTGCCTCTTAAAAAATCGGAAAATCTGAACAGACTTATAATTAAAGATTAATTATTAATCAAACTCTCCAAACAAGAAAAGCCCTGGACCAGATGGATTCTCTGAGAATTTCTACCAAACAATTAAAAAATTAACACCAATACTATTCAAACTTTTCCAAAAACAGAAGAGGCAGTAATACTTCCTAACACATCCTGTGAGACCAGTATTACCAAAGCCAGAAGAATAAACCAAAAGAAAAGAAAACTATAGAACAAAGTGTGGACAGAAGGAAATGTCCTCAACATTATAAATAATATCTAAGGAAAAACCCACAGCTGACATCACACTCAATAGTTAAAGAATGAAAGCTTTCCCCCTAACAGGGATACCAGTTTTACTATTTTTATTCAACATTGGGAAGTTCTAGCCAGAACAATTAAGCAAGAAAAAAAAAATAATTAATCATCCAAATAAAAAAAGTAAAATAATCTTTCTTTGCAAATCTTTCTTTGCAAATCCTTAAAACCCCACAAAAATTCGCTAATAAACTATTTCCACAAAATTACAATTTACGAAATCAACATATAAAATCCTTAAAACCCCACAAAAATGGGCTAATAAACTAATTCCAGGTTTAACTAGTACAGGTTACAAAATCAAGGCTCAAAAATTAATCTTATTATTGAACATTTCCTGTTCATTTATAAAACACCCGGAAATAGGGATAGGATTATAGCACAAGCAATTGTTCTCTGCGTTGTTCTTTTAATATAAAATGGGCTGGGGGAATAGACTAGCTTTTACAAAGACTGTTTTTATGTATTCTAAAGTAATACCTTAAAAAAAAAACAACCCACAAATAAAACAATTCTATTTCACCAAAATAAAAAAATTAGTTTTATTTACTATTGATTAGCAGTAAACAATCCAAAAATAAAATTAAGATACAATTCCACAAATAATAACAACAAAAAGAATAAAATAGTTAGAAATAAATCAAGCCAGTAAAGTGCAAGAGCTTTATACTTTATAACTACAAAACAACACTATTGAAAGAAATTAAAGAACTCCTACATAAATGGGAAAAGACATCCTGCATTCTCATGTGCAATGAACAAAAAGCAGTTCTAAGAGGAAGTGTATTGAGATAAACACCTGCTAAAAATAAGAAGGAGCTCAAAAAACTTCCTAACATTATACCTCAAAATACCAGAAAAAGAAGAGCAAACTAAGCCCAAATTGAGTGAAAGGCAGGAAAACAAGAGAGAAGAAATGAAATAAAGACAACTTTAAAAAATAGTAAAGATGAAGGACATTTGAGTTGATTTTTGTTAGAAGACAAATAAAATTACTAAATCTTTAGCTAGACTAACCAAAAGAGAGAGGGAAAAGACTCAAGTAAATAAAAATCAGAAATGAAAGCAGAAACATTACAACTAGTAACAGAGAAATATAAAGGATAAGAGACAAATATGAACAATTATGCACCAGTAATTGGATAAATCCCCTGGAAGGCAAGAATGGTTTAACTATGAAAATCAATAAAATGTGATACAACACTTTATCAGAAGAAAGTATTAAAAAGTATATGATCATCAAAATGTTCATACTATCTACAATGACCTATATATTCAATTTACTCTCCATCAAAATTCCAATGTCATTTTCCCAGAAATGTAAAAACAATCCTAAAATTCACATGGAACCACAAAGATCCCAAATAACTAAAGCAAATTTGAGCAAAAAGAATAAAACTGGAAGCGAAACACTTGCTGCCTACAAAACTATAGTAATCAATACAGTATGATCTTGGCATAAAAACAGACACATAGAAAAAAGTAACAGAATAGAAAGTCCAGAAATAAACCCATGCATATACAAATATTCTTCTACAGAGGCACCAAGAATACACATGGGAAAAGCATGGTCTGCTCAATTACTGATTTTGGAAAACTGGATATCCACATAAAAAACTGAAATTGGATCCTTCTTTTATACCATACATGAAAA
The DNA here is from genome assembly GCA_963574355.1 of Loris lydekkerianus. Lineage (NCBI taxonomy): Eukaryota > Metazoa > Chordata > Mammalia > Primates > Lorisidae > Loris > Loris lydekkerianus. The sequence goes on along the minus strand of CAUYPK010026345.1, from coordinate 22,135 downwards.
TCAACCCAAAATAGATTAGAGATTTAAATGTAAGACCTAAAACTGTAAAACCACTAGAAGAAAACATAAGGGGAAGCTCCATGACATTGGTTTTGGCAGTAATTTTTTGGATATCACACCAAAAGCACAGACAATAAAAGAAAAAATAAGCAAGTGGGACTATATCAAATAGAAAATTTTCTGCACAGAAAGAAATTTATCAACAAAATGAAAAACAACCTAAAAAATAGGAAAAGGGGTTTGTAAACCATAATCTGACAAGGATAATATAAATATATATATATATAAAACTCATTACCAAAATTATAAATAACCTAATTGTTTAATGAGCAAAGACCTAAATAGCTATTTTTCCAAAGAAGACACATAAATGGCCTACAAGGATATGAACAGATGCTCAATATCACTAATCATTAGGAAAATGTATATCAAAGCCACAATGATGAATCACCTCACGAGTGTCAGAATGGCTGTTGTGTATTAAAAATTTGGAACATAAGCTAGTATATGATGCCCCATGATCATATCAATGTACACAGATATGATTTAATAAAAAAAAAATGAAAAAAAAAGAAGAAGTTCATACAAGAATATGGAGAAAAAAGAGGTTATCTGCATTCCATGTCCATTGCAGAATTATTCATAATTGCCAAAATATGGAAACAACTTATACACTGTTGATGAAAATGTAGATTGGTACAGCCATTATGAAAAACAGCATGGAGATTGCTCATGAAGTTAAAAAAAAAAAAAAAAAGAGCTACCATACAATCCAGCAATCCTATTTTGGGTTATATATCCAAAGGAAATAAAATCACTGTCTCAAAAAGGTATCTGCATTCCATGTTCATTCCAGAATTATTCACAATTGCCAAGATATGGAAACAACTTTTGATGGATTAATGGTTAAAGAAAATGTGGCATACATGTATACAATGAAATACTATTCAGCCTTAGAAAAAAAGAAAAGAATGAAATACTATCATTTCAACAACATAAATGAACTCGTTGCATATTATGCTAAGGGAAATAAGCCAAGCACAGAAAAATAAATACTGTATGATCTCAACTTATTTGTAGACCCTAAAAACATCAACCTCATAGAAGCAGACAGTAAAATTGTGATTTCCAGAGGCAAAATGGTGAAACAAATGGGGAAATACAAGTCAAAACATACAAATTTCTGGGAGGCTGGATGAATAAGTTCTAGAGATCTAATGTACTGAACAGCGGCTGTAATTAATAATCATGTATTGTATACTTGAAACTTACTATGAAAGTAGATCTCAGTTTAAAAAAGGTTAACTATGTAAGATGCTAGTGTTAATTAGCTTGATTATAATTATTTCACAAGTATACATATATGAAAACATCACATTGCACATCTTCAACATATGCAACTATTTCTGTTTGTCAATTAAACCCCCATAATGCTGAATAAAGACAGTCTGTGTACATGGATCAAAAGAGTTAATATAATTTAAAAGAAAATAGTCCCTTAAAATAATTTGCACATTCAGTGGAACCCTATTAAAATCCCAACATCATTTTTTGCAGAAATAGAAAAACACATCCTGAAATTTGGGGAATTCCAAGGGACCTCTAACAGCCAAAACAATCTTGAAAAAGAAAAAAGCAAAATTGGAGGACTCACTTTTCCTGATTGCAAAACCTACTAAGAAGCTACCATAATCAACCAATGTGGTATAGGCATAAAAATAGACATATTCATCAATGGAAGTGAATTAGTATTTCCATAAATCCATGGTCAATTGATTTTTTGGCAAGAGTGCCAAAATTGTTCAATTAGGAAAGTATAGTCTCCACAACAAGTACTAGTGGGACAATTGTGTATCTATCTGAAAGAGAACAAGTTGTACTCTAAACTATACCACATACAAAAATTAACTCAAAATGGATTATAGACCTAAATATAAGAGCTAAAACATATTAGAGCTAAAACTATAAACTCTTAGAAGAAAACATGGGGATAAATCATGGCCTTGCATTTGGCAGTAGATTCTTAGATATGACACTAAAAGCACAAGCAACAAAAGAACTAATAGATAAATTGGACTTTATAAAACCTAAATGTTTGTGTATCAAAGGACACTATCAATGGAGTGAAAAGACAACCCATAGAATAGGAGAAAATATTTGAAAATCATATAACTGACAAGGTTCTAGTGCACAAATGTTTATAGCAGCACTATTCAAGCCAAAAGACAAAAATAACCAAAATGTCTATCATCATGGTGCATTGTACGAGGGTACATGTCAAATCTACTAAGTGTAGAGTATAAACGGCTTAACACAATAATTAAGAAGTCCGTTGAAGGCTATGTTAACCAATTCTATGAAAGTATTTCAAATTATATAAAAAAACAGCACATTGTACCCCATAAATGCAGCAATGTACACAGCTATGATTTAATTAAAGAAGGAATAAACAAAATGTCATATTTCCATACAATGCAATATTACTCAGACATAAAAAAGAATAAAGTACTAATATGAATACATGCTACAACATGAATGTAGCTTGAAAAAATTATGCTAGTGAAAGAAGCCAGGCACAAAAAGACCCACTATGATATCATTTGCATGAAATACCCAGAATGGTAAACTAATGGTTGCCAGGGTTTGTGGGGAGAAGTGAATGAGGGGTTAGGGATATGGGATTTTCTTTTGGAGTGATGAAAACATTGAGGAACTAAAGAGTAGAGATGGTTGTACAATATTGTCAATGTACTAAATACCACGAATTGAATTTTAAACTAATTAACATGGTGAATTTTATGTTATATGCATTTGATCATAATAATATACAAAGTGTGTCCCAATAATGTAGACACAATTTAAGAAGGAAAACAATAAAAAATTATACATTTTTTTACACCCTCTGTATATAGAAAAAGGTTCAAGGACCACATTGAAATGGTAATACATCAGCAACACCAACCTTCTTTATAAGTGGACTTCCAGAAAGAACAAAATTGGTCATTCAATTACAAAAGATTTCAAAGTCTGCATAAAAATATTCGACTTACTTCCAAGACTCAAAGAGAGGGCAAAATATTAGACAGTCTGGACCCTCTCTTTCATAGTGATGAATAATTGATTTTTTTAAGGATAAAGAATTATTTATACATGTATAAGAGTAAGAGGTAGGTAATAAATACATGGTATTTGTTACTCTCAAGTAAGAACAAAATTATCTTCAAAATTACCTAATGTGGCAAATAGACTACCGTCAGAATGGGAAAATATATTTGCATATTATGAATCAGACAAAAGCTTAACATCTAGGATCTATAGAGAACTCAAATTAAAAAGTCAACAATCCCTTATATCAATGGGCAAGAGAAATTAATACAACCTTCTCTAAAGAAGGTCGACAAATGGCTAACAAACATATGAAAATGCTCATTGTCCCTAATTTTTGGAGAACTCCAAATCAAAACCATCCTATGATATCACCTAACCCCAGTAAGAATGGCCCACCTCACAAAATCTCAAAACTGCAGATGTTGGCATGGATGTGAAGAGAGGGGAACACTTTTACACTGCTGGTGGGACTGCAAAATAATACAACCTTTTTGGAAGGAAGTATGGAGAATACTCAAAGAACTCAAATTAGACCTCCCATTTGATCCTACAATCCCATTACTGGGCATCTACCCAGAAGAAAAAAAAAATCATTTTATTATAAGGACATTTGCACTAGACTGTTTATCACAGCTCAATTTACAATCGTCCAACTGTGGAAACAACTAATTGCCCACCAATCCACAAATGGATTAAGAAGCTGTGGTATATGTGTATCATGGAATACTATTCAGCCATTAAAAAAGATGGAGACTTTACATCTTTTGGATTAACCTGGATAGAGTTGAAAGACATTCTTCTTAGTAAAGCATCACAAGAATGGAGAAGCAGTATCCAATGTGCTCAATTCTGATATAAGGACAGCTGATGACGTAGTACATGGTGGGAGATAGAGGAAAGGGAAAGTGAAGAGAGGGAAAGAGGGAGGGCTTGGGGGGGGTCATTGTGTGGCACACTTCTTGGAGGTGGGACACAATTAATTACAAGAGAGATTTTACCTAACAAATGCAATCAGTGTAAACTGGTTCTCTGTACCCTCAATGAATCCCCAACAATAAAAAAAAAAATTACCTAATGTGAATTATGAGAGAATCATAACAACTTAACGAAATTTACAATTTTTAGTTTGTTTCAAACCTAACTTTCTGCCATTGATATGAGAAAAGGAAATGCTTTCCTCCTACAACATATTCCGTTATACTAGTAGTAGAACCTAAATATTGGGTAAGAAAAACTGTGGACCAACTCTACATAGCAGTTTTTATATTCTTAGCTCTCAAAATTTCTATAAGTCAATGTGAATCTTCAAACCTGTCTACAAAACATTTTATTGACAGATGTAACTGGTGGAAGGTTTCCATTTTTAACAAAAGTTAGATTCTTGTCTTTAGAATTGAGTTTATTTGAAAATCTTTCTGGGTTTTTTTTTCTAATTATGTTGGTGTATCTACTAAAATTCTGTTTTCATAACAACTACTATTCATGGATGTCTTTTTTTATATGAAATCTGTAATTTAGAAACACAATGGCACATTTTTAAAATATTCATTTATAAATGGTCTAGATACGGACCAATGAGCTAGCTTTGGGGGAAAATGTTTGCATTTTTGATTCTTTTTAAAATCATACTAAAATTATTCACAATCCAATTATTTACTGTTAGATTCAGAAAGCTACATCTGGTGATACAGGTATCATGCCAATGACTAAGCCCTGGGATTAGCAGTGCTAATAATAATTTGTACACAGATGTGGACAGCCTCTTATTATTCTAATTGTGCTTATTTTTATGTTTTGAGGTATTTTTAAGTAAACAAATAACATCTCCATTTTAAACCCAAATAAGTTTTTGGCTCAACTCCTACAAGTTGAAATCTACCCATAATTTAAATCAATGACTACATTGAATGTGAATGAGTAAGAAATTGTGTGCCAACCCACTCATCAGAGTATCCATGGGAAAAGTTTTATATATATATACATCCACATACATACATACACACACATGTATATATATATATGTATATACACACACACATACATGTGTGTATGTGTGTGTATGTGTTTTAAACAGTACAAATGAAGTGTTACTATGCATCAATTCATTCATTCCTAAGAACTATTACACATCTACTGCTTGTCAGGTACCAAGCAAAATACTAATGATATATGGAAGAACAGATACAATTCCTGTTTTCAGGGAAGTTACTCTGTTGTCCTTATTCAAATAACAAAATAATTTAGAAAAAGGTCATGTCATGTCCCTATTAAGGTACTTTTAATATTACAAACACTTTTAAATTTGCTTAGTAAAGTCATTTTTTTTTTTAGTAAAGTCATTATTAAAGAACTATAACTTTAGCATTAAACTGAACTACCAGAGTTTTTAAAGGTTAAAGGCTAATGCTTGATAACACTACCAAGAATTTGGCTATTAATGATTATAATCATTAATAATACTTATGTGAATCTGGTAGGTACTCAGAAAAACTATATTATTTAGGGTCTTTCATGTTACAGGAAATACACAATGCACTAAAATGATGCAAATTTACTCTACAAATACATGGGAAATAAAAAAAAAAACTCAGGAAACTGAATCAGCTGCTATATAACCAGACAACATAGAAAAACATAAAACAGCTCCTTTGGGGGGAGATAGCAGCAGTTTTAAAGCCTAACTTGAAACTCCAGAAATCAAACGGCCGCCCTGGTAACTTGCTCGTCTATTGATCTCCTCTGTTTCAGGTATGTGTTGCCTGTCGTAATTCTACCATTTTTTTTCCCTTACCACCAAAACCTAAAAATGACTCTAGTCTCTTCTCTGATTTTTTTTCTTTGTGGACTTTTCCTATCTGAAATAATATTACATAATTATTATATATTTATTTATTCATTTCTAGTCTCCTCAACTGGAACCTGAGCTCATGAGGCAAACTTATTTACTACTGAATCATGAGCATCTTAGAACGGTGCCTGGCACATAGTAGATACCCAATATCTGTTTAATGAACTAATTACTTCTTGTGTCTCTCTACCAACCTTTCTCTCTACTGATTCTGCTTCTCTTTGTCTTGAATTCAAAATTTCTAAGAGAAACTCTTCTTTCATGAGTTAATCACCATTCAACAGTATCTATTCAGGTCAAGTCATCCAACAGGCAGCTAGACAAGTATCTTGGATGGAGCACCAATATCTGATCTCCAGTCTCTATGGCAGGAGTACCTGAGTCACAAGGCATAAAACATGAAACCTTATATTTAAGGAATCACCATGGCTGCTTTCCTCCTATAGAGTTTGTATAATACCCTAAGAGGCACTTAGATACCTGGACTCATCTCTAATATAAAAATAACAAAGTAGGTCGTCTTTGTTTTTGATGATTTTCCCTTCAATCTCCTTCTCATTAAGGACTACAAATTTATATGCCACCTAGCTAAGGTGGTGAATAGAGCCTATGAAATTCCTTTCTTCTCTCCACCAAAACACTCATGCTATTTCTCTCTACCTCTAATCAGACTCCTAACCCCCATTTATCACCTCTCTTCAGTTTCATGGGGAAATTTTACTATTAATAACTTATAAATCCATGTGTTATGGTGTTTTGTAGATAATTTCTTACCTTTTCTAAAGTTTTTCTCATTTTTAATAATGAGTCCTATAGAAATCAATGTTTGGCTCAATTCCCATAGCTAGGTGATTAGGGCACTGGCCACATGCACCAGGGCTTGTGGGTTCAAACCCAGCCTGCACCTGCTAAACAACAATGACAACAACAACAAAAAATAGCTGGGCATTGTGGTGGGCACCTGTAGTCCCAGCTACTTGGGAGGCTGAGGCAAGAGAATCACATAAGCCCAAGAGTTTGAGGTTGCGATGAGCTGTGACCCCACAGCACTCTACCTGGGGTGGCAAAGTGAGACTCTGTCTCAAAAAAAAAAAAAAAAAAGAAAAGAAAAGAAAGAAAAAAAGAAAGAAGAAAGAAAGAAAGAAAGAAAGAAAGAAAGAAAGAAAGAAAGAAAGAAAGAAAGAAAGAAAGAAAGAAAGAAAAGAAAGAAAGGAAAGAAAAGAAATCAATGCCTTAACCTAACAGCAAGAACCCCTAATCATCAATTTTAGGCAAAAGGATGATGATCACAGGGATGATGAAGCAAAAATGCCTCCCTAAAATCCCTCAAATGACATCACTTATGAGACTATTAAGCTATTTGTGAAATTACTCCTATTTTGTGCAATTTTCATTCATTCACAGTTATTCAATAATTATTGAGTGCCGACTATTGGCAAGGCATCACACAATATTCTTGAGTCATAAAGATGTTACCCACAGAATAGGAAAGGCTTTCATTTCAGCAGAAAGTTATCCTTCCTAATTTTGCTATAACCTGTTTCTCAGAATAAATATATTGCTGAAGCATGTTTTATCAGCAGTAATAAATGTAGGAGTGTTCAGACTTCTTTACTATAGAGCACTTCTTTGCAGGTTCACTGAAGGAAGTATAGATGTTCTACAATTATAAAATTATGAAAGAAAATTCCTAGTAGAGGAATTGCAGGATCGAATAGCAGGTCTACTTTTAGTTCACTAAGTATTCTCCAAACTTCTTTCCAAATGGAATGTATTAGCTTGCATTCCCACCAGCAGTGCATAAGTGTTCCCTTTTCTCCACATCCACACCAACATTTCAGAATTTTGTTATGTGGGCTACTCTTACTGGAGTTAGATATCTCAAAGAGGTTTTGATCTGTATTTCTCTGATGATTAAAGATGATGAGCATTTTTTCGTGTGTCTATAAGCCATGCCCCTAATCTTCTTCAGAGAAGCTTCTGTTCTAGTCTCTTGCCCACAATGAAATAGGATCACTTGTTCTTTTCTCATTACTTAGTTTGAGTTCTCTGTGGATTCTAGTTATCAAACCTTTGTCAGAAACATAAACTGCAAATATCTTCTCCCATTCTAAGGGCTGTCAGCTTGCTTTAGTTACTGTGTTCTTGGCTGTGCAGAAGCTTTTTAGTTTGATCAGATCCCAGTAATGTATTTTTGGTGTTGCTTCAATTGCCCAGGGGATTCTTCAAGTATTTCCCCTGTGCTCTCTCCAAGTATCTTTATAGATTCATGTCTTAAGTTTAAATCTTTTATCCAGTGAGAATCAATTTTTGTTAATGGTGAAAGGTGAGGATCCAGTTTCAGTCTTCTACAAGTCACCAGCCAATTCACTCACCACCATTTGTTAAATAAAGAATCTTTCCCCCAATTTATGTTTTTGATGGGCTTATCAAAGATTAAATGACGATAAGTGGCTGGGTTTGTCTCTTGGTTCTCTATTCTGTTCCATATATCTACCTCTCTATTTTTGTGCCAGTACCATGCTATTTTGATCACTATAGATTTATAGGATAAGCTGGGTGTTGTGGCAGGCACCTGTAGTCCCAGCTACTCGGGAGGCTGAGGCAAGAGAATCGCTTAAGCCCAAGAGTTTGAGGTTGCTGTAAGCTGTGACACCACGGCACTTTACTGAGGGTGACATAGTAAGACTCTGTCTCAAAAAAAAAAAAAAAAAAAAGATTTATAGGATAGTCTGAAGCCTGGTATCATGAGTCCTCCTGATTTGTTTTTATTTCTGAGTAATGCTTGGCTATTCGAGGTTTTTTCAGATTCCATATAAAACAAAGTACTATTTTTTCCAGATTTTTAAAGTATGAAAGTAGTGCTTTATTAGGGATTACACTCAATACCATTCCTAATTTTGATAAAAGGTAATATTTGTTCTTTAAAAAGACTATTTGAGAAATGTTCATTTTCACCAGCTTTGAAATCATCCTGTTAGCTGGTTTTAATATGCCCAACAATATAGCCACAATATCATTACATTACCATCTGCACTAAATGCTATCCTCCCACTCTGCCTTATTATTCTTACACCTAATGCTCTTTGTAACCCTTACACTTCCCACACTATCTATCTTAACTTTATAATCACCAGAACATAAACAATCATTTCATCACACACACCATCATTTTCATCAAGTTTTCTCATCCTGGTGATGTGGCCTTTAATTCCAGCCAGACTACATAAGACCTTTCTTTTCATGCCATTGGTGGAAGGACATTGATAAACTCTGTACCCCTTCTCCTCTAAAAAATTATTGTTACATTTTGCTTTGCCACTTAGACATATTGAAAATATTTATAACACTCTATAATCCTCACGTTCACAGACTTTTTCATATCTCCTTAACATTTTTATCTTCTTCTGTAATGACATTTCAAGGATCATATATCTAAGCCATTAAAATCAATTGGGAAACATTATGCTGTAATTACTAAGCCATGGTGTATGAGTTCAAGTGCCGTAATAACCAATTAGCTGGAAAAAAAATCAAAAGCCCATTATTTCATCAATATTAGAGAAGGTAATCAAGGTATATAGATTTACCAAATAGTATCACACTATATTTGAAAAGCAATTCGTTCACAGATGTGTCCTATTGACATTAGATCAGTAGTAATAACTCAGGACAATGTTATATGCTTATAATTATTATGTAATATTAGTGATACAAGCATAATTAATATGCATAACATTTCTATCCACAGATTCTTGTGCTTAAGGTGATGGGACAAATCTAGTTTCATAGAATAGATCTGTAGCATAACTTAGTGGAAAGACCACCAGACTGGAATTTATGGGACCTAACCTGGTTCCCAACTCTTCTATCTTAAATGGTAACAATTTAATCCAGATTAGTTGAAGAAGGTGAAAAAGACAGGAAAGGTGAATAATTCTCTAAAACTCTTTTGTTTGTGGAATACAAAATACTATGGTTTGATAGTGGAAAGAAGGACCATTTGGAAAGTCCTCAGAGTCCAAAATGAACTGACAGAAATAAGTAGTTTGCCAAAGAATTCAAAAGTCAGTGTTAATAAAGGGAATCATTAAGGAATGCATTTCTTCACATCTACAGAGAATTTTCAAATATTTTGCCAGAATGAAGCTACAAAAATAACAGTGTTTCTCACCATGGGTCTATGGCCTCAAAGATTCCAAACATATTATTTGCTATGAGATTTTTTTATATTTCATTTCCATGTTAACTTTTAGAAATTATTATCAGCATTTTGCCTGACATCTGAATGCTTACTTTCCAATAATACTGACATATAATTTCAGGATCCATGTTTGTTCTTCTCTTCATAATTACATTATGGCCAACCAATCACCCAATATGATAGTATTAATCTTGCAATGCATGATTCAATAAAATGTGAATATGAATCAGTTTGTCAATTGCATTTGCAATTGTAAGGTAATTGCATTTACCTTACTATTCCTTCCATTCTTTCTCTCCTGCTCCACCCAGCATATTTGCTGCTTTATACCTATTATGAGGATTTCTAGCTTTTAGAACATTGCTTGTACCCACAATGAGATGACTGCTTTGCCTACCAAAGATGCTACTAACCATTATACTACAACTCCAATTTTCAAGTTGTCAGAAAAGTGTCACATTCCCACTCTGTGCCATGCTTTTTTCAAGTTGTCAGAAAAGTGTCACATTCCCACTCTGTGCCATGCTTTGAAACCTAAGCCCAGGCATTGCTACTTGAGACCATATACTCCAGAGAGGCCCTCATGAAATCTTCAGCTACCACATGAGGTCTTCCTCTCCCCAAAACTAGATATGAGTCCATCAAAACAGATCATGAAACCAATATCTGAGAAAGACAATGCACTATTCTCTCCATGAACCCTTTGCACCAATTCAAAATACTCCCTTCTTCAGGAAAAAAAAAAACTGGAAAGCAAAATGACTTCTAATGACCCTTAAGTCCAGTTTGTAGGACATGCTAAAAACATGTCTGAATACTGGCTAAATTTCTATCTGCATGTCTTACCTTTACTCCATCTTCTGATCCACAGAATTCTGCTATGAGGAAATAAAAACCATTCTAGGATAAATGCAAGTTAAAGGAGGAAATAGAGAGGCATAATGAACTAAGAAATCCATAGTGTGCAAAAGAAAAGAGTAATTCTCAATGCACCATGTTTACAAATGTGGATACTGAAATTACATGGTAGTAAGGCCTGGCCTTACATAGGCCTGTGAGTGATTCCCCTGTAGTGAGTACTGGCCTTTATCCAAACTCTGAAAAAGCCATCGCACTAAACTGTGAGACAAAGTGGCCACAGATGACACTCACTGAATATTTCTAATGGAATATAGCACTAAGGAAAGAAGAGGCTTCTCTACCACTTCACCACAAACTACCCTTCACCTCTGTGATATACCAGGGGAAGGCCACTGATGGGGAAGCAGCAATTCCCAACTAGGAACTGAGGGACCTGGCAGGAAACAGTAGATTTCTAGTTTTAAAAACACATGTGAAAGATCACCTGGAAATTTTGAGGGTACCAAGGTCCTTCATAAGAAGGTGGTAACAAAAGCCAATGAAATTTTGGTCATTATTCCTAATCTCACCCTTGGAAAAAGTCAAGTTACAGTGATAACGGCTACCACTTATTCAGTGCCTACAAAACAATATATTAGATAGACTTATACTAAACACATGGGATATACTTATATCAAAAAACTTATTAGGCATCTGTCTGAAAATTCAAATTTAACTTGGCATCCTATATTTTTCTTTTCTAAATCTGACAAGCCTATTCCAAGAAGCTTAGGATAAACACAGAGATGCACCATCACATTCTTCTGTTCAGGAAAGACCTGCTACCCAGCATCAAGGGGAGTGGCTAGCACGTAGCCTCCAACTGTCAACTCCATCAAGGTCTGCCTCAACTACAGAAAACTACCTCTCAAGAAATTACATATTTGGTAAGGGTGCCCACATCTAGTGGCACAATGAGGAAGGGATTTAAAGGCCCAGCAATTTTGGCCTGACATGGGGCAATGCTAGAACTTTCTTGCTGAGTTGGCCAAAGTTTTGCCATGCCTGCTTCACAGTTTAATTTGTCTTCCCAAATTGGCTTCCTCTCCTGTTTTTTAATAGGAACTTATCTCTAAGTATCCCTAAGTACAACAAATATCTTGCACCCAAAATTTAATCTCAGTGCTGACTTCCAAAGAACCCAACTTACAGAAGTTGGTACTGTGAGTATTCTCAAACACTGAGCAATAAGATGGGGCTTTGGAGCACTACCTGACAATGAAGTTCCCATCACTGATAGGTAGGTGGAGCACAGACAGCCTAGCCCCAAGGGGCACCTAGTTGTTAAAACTGTTCCTGATAATGAACTGGGAGGAAATACTAGTAGAAGGGAACCCATCATGGAAGAAATAGTGGCTATAACGGTGATGAAGTTAGATCATATTACCAATCCCTACTGGACCACCATTCTCAGACCACCGTTCTCCTGCTCTTTTCTCTCTCTTCCCCCATCTTCCCCTCTCTCACTCCCTGCTCTCTAGTCTCTCTTTCTCTCTCTCTTTCTCATCTCTTCCTCCTAGTCTTTTCCCTCTCTCTAATATAAAATAAACTTATACTTTTCTATTCTAGAAAAAAGCAAATCTAAGAGTTATTGGCTTTAAAGAGGAGGTAGAGAGAGAGACTGGGGTAGAAAGTTTGTTCAAAGAAATAATGACCGATAAATTTCCAAACCTAGAGAGAGATATCAATATTCAAGTACAAGAAGGCGATAGAACAGCAAGCAGATTTAACCCAAACAGGACCACCACAATGCATTTAATGATCAAGTTTGTAAAGGTTATGAATAAAGAATGTCCTGAAGGAAAAAAAAATTTTTTTAAATATTAAAATAAAATAAAATAACATGTAAAGGAGCTCCAATACATGAGGAAACAGACTTTTCAAGGAAAACCTTACAGGTCAAGAGTCAGTAGACAGTGGCAGACATATTCCTAGTGCTGAAGAAAAAAACCTTAACTCTAGAATAATACATGCTGCAAAAATATCTTTCAAATACAAAAAGAAATAAAGATTTTCTCGAACAAATGGAAACTCAGAGATTTCATTAACACCAGACCTGTCCTATAAGAAATGCTAAAAGGAACTTTTGAATCTGAAAGAAAAGGACACTAATGAACAATAAGAAATCATCTCAAGGTATACAACGCAGTAGTAAGTATACAAATATAGAATACCATACTGCTGTAATTGCAGTGTATAAACCATTTATATCTTGAGTAGGAAGACTAAAAGACAAACCTATCAAAAATAACTACCACAACTTTTTGAGAACTAAATAGTATAAAAGGATATAGATGAAAACAACAAAGAGTTTTAAAAAAAAAAACAACTCAGGAGTGTAGGCTGGGCACAGTGGCTCACGCCTATAATCCTAGTACTCTGGGAGGCCAAGGCAGGTGGATTGCCTGAGATCACAAGTTTGAGACCAGCCTAAGCAAGAGTGAGACCCTGTCTCTAAAAATAGCCAGGTGTTGTGGTGGGCACCTGTAGTCCCAGCTACTTGGGAGGCTGAGGCAAGAGGATCACTTTAGCCCAAGAGTTTGAGGTTGCTGTGAGCTATGAGGCCACAGCACACTACCAAGAAAGGCAAAATGAGACTCTGTCTCAAAAATAAAACAAAGAAAACTGGGGGTCCTGGGGAAGGGGAAGGAGAGGATGAATTTAAAGTGTAGAATTTCTTATTGCTTCTCAGCCTTTTGGCTAAGATCAAGTGTAGAAGTGTAAAGTATAAAATTTCTGTTAGATTTCTTTTTGCTTGTTTGTTTGTAATCAGAGTTGTCATATGTTTAAAACAACTGGTTATAAAATGTTTTTGCAAGTCTTATCATAATCTTAAATCACAACAACTGCAAATTATATGTTAAAAAATAAAAAAATAAAGAAATTAAAACACACTGTCAGAGAAAATATCATTTCCAAAAAGGAAGACAGGAAGGAAGGAAGAAACAGAAAATCACAAAACAACCAGAAATCAAATAACAACATGACAGCAATAAGTCCATACCTATCAATAATTAAATAATAACATTGAATCTGAATAGACTAAACTCTCCCATCAAAAGATACAGAGTGGCTAAATGGATTTTTAAACAACAACAACAACTATATGGGAGGTGGAGCATGATGGCGGAGAGGACAGACGTGTAGCCCACCTCTCCAAAGTCATCAGGTGAGAGGAAGGGGGGTCTGGACCTTTTCCCCGCGTGGATTATTAGTGTGGACAGACAGTTGGAGACGCGCAACAAATTGGCAGATTGCTGTATGTAAGGTGTAATTTAAAACCACAGACTCTGTTGTAGAGATTTTCCCTGCCTGGCCATGCTGGCCAGCAGGCCCCTCCCTCACAGAGGACAGCAGCTTGCAATTCCTGGCAAAACCCAATTGATGAAAATTTATTCCTGAGCCAAGTTTAGCGACCAGAAAGGAGTGCCACTCAGAGCCACAAGGGGCTAAGCATCCCGATGGAAAATTGAAGGGAAGGGATCCCACCCAGGAAACAGACATTATGAATTGTCTGAAATGGTGGACACCTTCTCCCAGAACAATAGGAGTGATTAAACAGACCGGACCATTCCTGGTGCAGAATATTGGTTTGGGCTGGCAATTAAGGCTGTGTAGCAAACTGGCGAGTGGCTGGACTCAAAAGTCCAGATTCAAAAGTGAGACTCTGAACCACAAAATCTGAGGAAAAGGTTTCCGTGTGCTGCAGCCATGGGAGCCTGCAGCAGCTAGAGCCACCACAGCCAGCCCCTCCCCCACAGCCAATTGCAGTTGCCAGTTTGCAGGAGAAAGTGGGAACAGAGTGGAAACATTTGTGAAGCATAGACTCCTGCACCAAGTTAGGAGGTCGGATAGGAGTGCTGTCTGGAGCAGAGCAGCCAAGGTTGGACAACAATTAGGTAATAAACTTTTACAGAAACTCCAAAATGGGGATTGGCTAGGGAGGATGATTACCATGGTAACAGTATAAACTGTGAACCAGGTATAAGCCTGGGAACCACTCACAGTGCCACCTTGTGTCCAGAAAGTATATTATAAATATATTATACATTATACATTATAAAAATATTATAATATGTTATAAATATATTCCTAGGAAAGTTGATCCCTATGTCATACATATAGATGAATATTTCTACATATATATAAGAATAATATTTTTGTGGTCGGTGCCCTTTTTTCTCTTTTTTTCTCATTATTTTCTTGGAAGAGCTATTGCTAATTTTTTTAATTTTTAATTTTTATTTTTTCTATTTTTAATTTTTTTCTTCATCTTTTTTAACTTTTTTATGAACACTTTTTTTCCATTGGCTCTTCATCTTCTTCCCTTCTTACAGTTTCTGAGAGTGCTTACATTGGATTTTTAGAGGATTTTTTGTTTGTTTGTGTGTTTAGTTTAGTTGTTTGTTTTTTACTTTTTTTCAATTTTTTACGGTTATCATTATTTTTATTGTAGTTTTTTTTTGTTGTTCTCTGTATGTTCATGTGTTTCTGATTATTCATGCATCTGTGGGCTTGTGTGTCTGGTAGCCTTTTTATCTCTTTATTTGCTCATTTTGTCTCAATGTGTTTGGTGTTTTGCAAAATCTTTGGGTTAGCTATTTTCCCTAACTCCAATTTTCACATTCAATAAGAACAAGGGGGAACAAGGGATGATGGCTGATTGGAGCCAGCTCTCAATAAAAGCTCCAGTCTAGAGGGAAAGATAAAGACCAGAAAGAACCCAACAAAGCTGAAGGAGGGAAGCCGAGCTGAGAGATGAGATAGATAATTGCTCATCTTCCCTGCTGAGGCACGCTTCAACTCCAAAGAAACTATTTTCACCTTCCCAAAGATGGCTGACTGAGGCCAGCTAGACACAGAGGTTCCTGTCCAGAAGGAGAGTTAAAGGACAGAAATTTGGCAATTAACCTGGTGGATTAGAGCAGCGCCAAGAGAGAAGGTTGAAAAACGCAGATCAACCCCACTAAGGTGAGCTGTGACCCCAAGGACATAAACAAAAGGTACAAAATCCATCACCAAGCAGACAGGAGTCCCCTCCCCCATGAGAACAGCTCGGACTGCCCCATAAACAAATGAGCAGAGTTCAAAGGTCCTCCCACTACACTCCACAGGAAAGACCCTCTAAAAACTGAACCTAACTCCCCTACTAGGGTGCCATGGTGTTCTCCTGCCAGGCATAAAACTGTATAAAATTATATATAGTCTCAACCCGAAATTCTGAGCTCCCAGCACTCCCCTCCAATCTCACTCTGAGGTCTGGAGGCATGTCCCCCGGGAGTCCAGATTCTTGGGTGATTTCTCAAGGGTTATGGACAGGGCCTAGACTGCAGCTGGTCAGTGCTGATTCTGCAGCATGGGAGTGAGGAGAGGACAGTTGGCTGAGAGAGAACCACACCAGAGCGGCAGTGCCCCGAGGCGGAAAACAACAGCTGTCTGTTGGCAATAATAGGGCTTACTCCCATATATTCCGAAGCCACACCCCCAGTTTCCCTGGGCAACCAGAGGAGGCCGGGCATCTTCTCAGGTGGCAACCACCATGAAATACATCTAGGACAGAAACACAGGCCACATGAGTATTGGGTTTGCCTGAGGCAGTAACGGCCTGGGTGGAGTGCGGGGACTAGAAAATGCACTCACAGAGCTGGGAAATTCCCAGTGCAGGGCTGACCCAGAGGACGGCTTTACTGAGCCTAAGATGCACCCAGCCCGCAAGGGATCGTCAGACTATAGACAAAGGAAGGCAGGAGGCTAGAATGGACAGCTAACCAAATACAAACCTGCAGGAAAAAAGATAAGGCCTGAGGCACAGGCTCTGGGAACTCAAAACAGCTTCTCTTCTGCAGGGGAATTTAGCAGGGACAGAAACAAATTCCCACAAAGTTATTCTGTTCTGTCAGTAACATCAATCAGGGGCAGGGCTGGAACTGAGTGAACACCCCCCAGGCTCCATCAAGCATCTGAGGTTCTCAGGCCTTACATCACCCTGCCAAATAGAGGCAGAGAGCAGCAGCCTGGCTGAGCAGATGTAGATTCCCTTGCAATTTAAGCAGGTGCAAACCCCTAGAGTATCTGCTCACTTGAGGCAACTGGGTCACTGCCTTGCAGGGCTATCAGTGACTGTGTGTGACACAAGGTGGGGAAGGAGGCATCAACCTTCCCAAACTAATCAATTTCCTGGGTGTTTCCTCCTGACTTCACGGACCACCAGAGCAAGTCATATCTGACTTATCACCAGGCCCCTGCGTCCAGTTGCCAGAGACTTTTTAAACTCTCGCACCAGAGATAGGTGCTGAATGAGACAATTGATTTAGACCTTTTGAACTGAGCCAATCACCTGAGGACTATTCAAGTGATGCCCTGGGTGAGTGATTGTAGGAGGGTTTGATTTTCCTTTTCCAATTGTTGTCTGTGGAAAGCAGAGTGACTTAATTGCTGGTATTTCTCCACAGCTGAGACTTCAACCAAGAGTAACTGTTTCACTAGGGTCGGACAGAGACCAGCTTAAAAGAAGAAAGAACCACTTAGCCCCAGCACACCAAACAGGTCCCCAGTTTCTCAGGCCACAGCACTGTATGGGTCATCGACAAAGCTCCAAGGAAAAAGTCTAACAGTGTAAAATAATCATGGGGAAAAATCAGCAGAAAAACTCTAGTAACATGAATAACCAGAATAGATCAACCCCCGCAAGGAAAAATATGGCAGATGTAACTGAAGATCCCATTCATAAACAGCTGGCCAAGATGTCAGAAATCGATTTCAGAATTAGGATTGCAAACAAGATTAATAGAATGGAGGAAAATTTGGAATTAGAAATTCGAGCAGCAATTCAAAAATTAAATTAGAAATTCAAGGAGAAATTCAAACATTGTCTTAAGAATTTAATGAATTTTAACACAAAACCACGAAAGATTTTGACACACTGAAACAAGAATTTGCAGCCCTCAAAGATCTGAAAAATACAATAGAATCCCTCAGTAACAGAGTGGAGCAAGCCGAAGAAAGGATTTCTGACATTAAAGACAAAGCTTATGAACACTCCAAACTCTCAAAGAGGAAGAGAAATGGAGAGCAAAAATTGATCATTCTCTCAGAGAGCTCTGGGATAATTTGAAAAAGAATAATATCTGCTTCTTTGGAATCCCTGAAAGTGATGAAGTGGCCTAAAAGGCACAAAGGCCCTTCTCCATGAAACTATGAAAGAAAATTTTCCAGATGTGCCAAGAGATTCTGAAATTCAGATAGCAGACAGTTTCAGAACCCCAGCATGACTCAATCTGACTAAGACATCCCCCAGGCATATCATAATTAACTTCACTAAAGTTAATATGAAGGAGAAAATTCTGAAAACACCCAGATGTAAGAAATCCATTATCAACAAAAGGAAGAATATGAGAATGACTAAAGATTTCTCTGCTGAAACATTTGAAGTCAAAAAAAGGGTGGTCATCAACTTTTAATCTCCTACAAAATAACTTTCAACCCCAGATCCTGTAACCAGCTACACTGAGTTTCATTTATGATGGAGTAAGTAAATTCTTTAATGATATTCATATGTTGAAGAAATTTGCCATAACCAAACCAGCTCTTCAGTAGATTCTCAGACATATCCTCCATAATGACCAGCCCAATCCTCTACCACAAAAGTAAACTCACTCAGAAACATTTGATCAAGCTCCAACATCCACAGTGGCAAAAAGATTAAAAATGTTCACTAGATTTTCGAAAAGCTCGATACCGAAAATTTTACCAGACTTAGCACTATTCTCCACTAATGTGAATGGCTTAAACAGTCCTCTAAAGAGGCACAGGTTAGCTAACTAGACATAAAAACTCAGGCCAGATATTTGCTGCAAATAAGAGTCACATCTTCCCTTAAAGGATAAATATAGACTCCGGGTGAAAGGATGGTCATCCATATTTCAGGAAAATGGTAACCAGAAAAAAGAAGGTATTGCAATTTGATTTGAAGACACAATAGGCTTTAAATCAACAAAAGTAAGGAAGGATAAGAATGATCACTTCATATTTGTTAAGGGTAATACTCAATATGACGAGATTTCAATTATTCATATTTATGCACCCAACCAGAATGCACCTCAATTTATAAGAGAAACTCTAACAGATGTGACCAACTTGATTTCCTCCAGCTCCATAATAGTCAGAGATTTCAACACTCTTTTGGCAGTGTTGGATAGATCCTCCGATAAGAAGCTGAGCAAAGAAATTTTAGATTTAAACCTAACCATCCAACATTTAGATTTAGCAGACATCTACAGAACATTTCATCCCAACAGAACTGAATGCACATACTTCTTATCAGCCCACAGAACATACTCCAAAATTGATCACATCTTAGGTCACAAGTCTAACCTCAGTAAATTTAAAGGAATAGAAATTACTCCTTGCATCGTCTCAGACCACCATAGAATAAAAGTTGAACTCAGTAACAACAGGAATCTGCATACTCATACAAAAACATGGAAGTTAAATAACCTTATGTTGAATGATAGCTGGATCAGATGAGATTAAGAAGAAAACTGCCAAATCTTTGGAAAAAAACAACAAGAAAGACACTAATTATCAGAACCTCTGGGATACCAAAAAGGCACTCCTAAGAGGGAAATTTATAGCACTGCAAGCCTTCCTCAAGAGAACAGAAAGAGAAGAAGTTAACAAGTTAATGGGACATCTCAAGCAACTGGAAAAAAAAAAGAACATTTTAACCCGAAACCCAGTAGAAGAAAAGATAACTAAAATTAGAGCAGAATTAAATGAAACTGAAAACAAAAGAATTATACAACACATCAATAAATCAAACAGTTGGTTTTTTGAAAAGTTCAATAAAATAGATACACCTTTGGCTAACCTAATAGGGAAAAAAAGAGTAAAATCTCTATCTCATCTACCAGAAACGACAAAGACAAAATAACAACAGACTCCTCAGAAATTCAAAAAATCATTAATGAATATTACAACAAACTATACTCTCAGAAATATGAAAATCTGAAGGAAATTGACCAATACTTGGAAGCGCATCACCTTCCAAGACTTAGCCAGAATCAAGTGGAAATTTTGAACAGGCCTATATCAAGTTGTGAAATAGAATTAACCATACAAAATCTCCCTACAAAGAAAAGCCCGGGACCAGATGGCTTCATGTCAGAATTCTACCAAACCTTTAAAGAGGAACTAGTACCTATATTACTCAACCTGTTCCAAAATGTTGAAAAAGAAGGAAGACTACCCCACACATTCTATGAAGCAAAAATCACCCTGATCCCCAAACCAGGAAAAGACACAACAAGAAAATAAAATTATAAACCAATATCACTAATGAATATAGATGCAAAAATATTCAACAGATCTTAACAAACAGAATCCAGCAACACATCAAACAAATTATACACAATGACAAAGTCGGTTTTATCCCAGGGTCTCAAGGCTGGTTCAATATACGTAAATCTATAAGTATAATTCAGCACATAAAAAATTAAAAAACAAAGACCATATGATTCTCTCAATTGATGCAGAAAAAGCTGTTGATAATATCCAGCATCCCCTCATGATCAGAACACTTAAGAAAATTGGTATAGACGGGACATTTCTTAAACTGATAGAGGCTATATACAGCAAACCCACAGCCAATATCACATTGAATGGAGTTAAATTGAAATCATTTCCACTCAGATTAGGAACCAGACAAGGCTACCCATTGTCTCCACTGCTCTTTAACATTGTAATGAAAGTTTTAGCCACTGCAATTAGGGCAGAAAAGGCGATCAAGAGTATCCATATAGGGTCAGAAAAGATCAAACTTTCGCTCTTCACAGATGATATGATTGTATATGTGGAAAACACCAGGGATTCTACTACAAAACTCTTAGAAGTGATCAAGGAATACAGCAGCATCTCAGGTAACAAAATCAACATTCATAAATTGGTAGCCTTTATGTATACCAACAATAGTCAAGCTAAAAAAACAGTTAAGGACTCTATTCCCTTCACAGTACTGCCAAAGAAGATGAAATATTTTGGAGTTTATCTAACAAAGAAAGTGAAAGATCTCTATAAAGAGAACTATGAACCTCTAAGAAAAGAAATAGCTAAAAATGTTAACAAATGAAAAACCATACCATGCTCATGGCTGAGAAGAATCAACATACTACCCAAAGCAATATACAATTTTAATGCAATCCCTATTAAAGCTCCATGCTCTTACTTTAAAGACCTTGAAACAATACTACTTCATTTTATATGGAATCATAAAAAAACTTGAATAGCCAAGACATTTCTCAGAAATAAAAACAAAGCAGAAGGAATCACGCTACCGGACCTTAGACTATACTACAAATCGATAGTGATCAAAACAGCATGGTACTGGCACAAAAACAGAGAGGCAGATGTATGTAACAGAATAGAGAACCAAGAGATGAATCCAGCTACTTACCATTATTTAATCTTTGACAAGCCAATTAAAAACATTCAGGAGGGAAAAGATTCCCTATTTAACAAATGGTGCTGGGTGAACTGGCTGGCAACCTGTAGAAGACTGAAACTGAACCACACCTTTCATCATTAACTAAGATAGACTCTCACTGGATTGAAGATTTAAACTTAAGACATGAAACTAGAAAAATACTAGAGGAGAGTGCAGGGAAAATCCTTGAAGAATTGGTCTGGGCAAGTATTTTATGAGGAGGACCCCTTGGGCAATTGAAGCAGCTTCAAAAATACACTACTGGGATCTGATCAAACTAAAAAGCGTCTGCACAGCCAAGAACATAGTAAGTAAAGCAAGCAGACAGCTCTCACAATGGGAGAAAATATTTGCAGGTGATACCTCCGATAAGGGTCTAATAACCAGAATCCACAGAGAACTCAAATTTATTAGCAAGAAAAGAACACGTAACCCCATTTCAGGGTGGGCAAGAGACTTAAAGAGAAACTTCTCTCAAGAAGACAGACGCAAAATCTACAAACACATGAAAAAAAGCTCATCATCCTTAATCATCAGAGAAATGCAAATCAAAACTACTTTGAGATATCATCTAACCCCAGTAAGAGTAGCCCAC
>CAUYPK010026343.1:0-15663 GCA_963574355.1 Loris lydekkerianus | reverse complement strand
TACTGAATTGCCAGTTGTGACTCCTGCACTAAGAGTCAAAGGGAATATTGTCACTGGGACTGATGAACAGACTCAGGTTGTAATTGATGCAGGAGCACTTACTGTCTTTCCCAGCCTGCTGACCAACCCCAAAACTAACATCCAAAAGAAAGCTACATGGACAATATCAAACATCACAGGGGGCCGTCAGGACCAGATACAGCAAGTTGTGAATCATGGACCAGGCCCATTACTTGTTGGTGTTCTCTCTAAAGCAGACTTTAAGACACAAAAAGAAACTGTATGGGCTGTGACCAACTATACAAGTGGTGAACAGTTGAACAGACTGTATACTTTGTTCATTGTGGCATAGTAGAACCATTGATGAACCTCTTAACTGCAAAAGATACCAAAATTATTCTGGTTATTCTGGATGCCATTTCAAATATCTTTCAGGCTGCTGAAAAGCTAGGTGAAACTGAGAAACTTAGTATAATGATTGAAGAATGTGGAGGTTTGGACAAAATTGAAGCTCTACAAAACCATGAAAATGAGTCTGTGTACAAGGCTTCATTAAACTTGATTGAGAAGTATTTCTCTGTAGAGAAGAGGAGGATCAAAATGTAGTACCAGAAACTACCTCTGAAGGCTGCACCTTCCAAGTTCAGGACGGGACTCCTGGGACTTTTAACTTTTAGATTGTATAGCTGAGGCACAAAGTTGTCATGTACTGTGTTTGGTATAAGTTTGTCTTACTATTTGTCTACTACAAACTCTCTTTTTAAATGTGGTTTGTTATTGTAGTACTTTTTACAACAAAACTATACTTGAACAGTTCCAAACTGTACATACATACTGTACGGAGCCTATCCTCTGAAAGGGTTCCTTATTTCTATGTGGAATTTCATATCTTGCAGTGTCCTGTAAATAAAGATTAAAGTCTACCCTTAAAAAAAAAAAAAAGAATTAGACCTCTAAATTGGCAGTGCTGGCTCTGTCCTAAGAAAGATTGACATTCCGGAAGAGGTGGAACCATAGGTCCCAGAACAGAAGAGAGATTGCCAGGCATGGGGGATGGGGGAGGATTTGCCCTCTGGGGCATGAAGGAATTTTCTGGGATGACAGAAATGTTCTCTAAGTCCTGTGGTGGTGGTTACGTGACTAGACACAGTTCCTCAAAAAGTGTCAAACCATTAGTGTACTCAGAGTGAATTTAATTGCAGTCAAATCATCTCTCGATTAACCTATTTTAAACAAGCTGTTTTTTCTAATTCTTTCCTCTTAAGCCAACCCAGGTTGCCTTTTTGTGCATTTCCACATCTAGAGCTTCTAGAAGGGATGAGCATTTTTCTTTCATTTATTACAGTCATGTGCTGCCTAATGATATTTCAGTCAGTGACAAACTACATATTAGAATAGGAGTCCCCTAACGGTGTAATGAAGAGTTCCTGTCTCCTCGTGATGTTGAGATCACCATTACATCTGAACACATGTTACGTCTTGTGGTGATGCTGCTGTAACCAGCCCACCACACCCTCGCTCTGTAAACATAGCACCTGCCCCATATTACATATGGTGCGTGATACTTGATAATAAACAACTGTGTCACTGGTTTATGACACTATACTATACTTGCTATCATTATTGTAGAGTGTACCCCTTCCACTTGTAAGTAATGTTACCTGTAGAACTGCCCCAGGAGAGACCCAGAAGAAGGCATTGTCATCACAGGAAATGACAGGTCCATGTGTGTTCCTGCCCCCGAAGGCCTTCTGGTGTGACAAGACGTGAAGACAGTGACACTGTCCAAAAAAGTTGAAAAAGTAAACAAAAAATTAAAAATAGAAAAAGCATAGAAAATAAAGACAAAGATCTTTGTATAGCTATATAATGTGTGTGTCATTTCAAAAGAGTCCAAAAATTAAAAAACAATTTAAAATATACAAAGTAAAAAGGGTACAGTGGGCTAAGGTTAATTTGTTATTGGAGGAAACAATTAGTTATATAAACTTAGTGTCCCCTAAGTGGGCAATGGGGATAGAGTCTGCGGCCGAGCACAGGGCCTGCACACTTATCACCCACTGCCAGTCCCACAAGCTCTATCCACAGTAAGTGTCCCATATCTTCTATACCACATTTTTACTGTACCTTTTCACATGTGGGTATGTTTAGATACACAAGTATGCACTGTCACAGCTCTGCTGCCTGCTGTGTTCAGCACGGACATATGCTGACAGGTGTGCGGCCAGGAGCAGTGGGCCACACGCACAGCCCCATGTGTGGGACACTCTCGGGGTCCATGGAGCGAGCACACTGTAGGATGTCCATATGATCATTTGAATTGCCTAATGATACATTTCTCAGAACATGTCCCCTTGGTGATGTGTGACTGTCTGAGATGTCTGTGGTCCCCAGTGGGGGTTGGTGAGGGTGAGAGGACATGAGGCAGACAGAAGGTGGGGGGGACAGTGTGGGTGCGTTCCTCCTCAGAGCCCCCACACCCTGCTCTGCCCATTCTTCCTCTCAACCCATTCTCCTAGAGCCCGTCCCTGCTGCTCTAGGCTAACTGTGGCCTTCTCTGAGGCCTGCAGGTATGAAGTGATCATAAGTTGTGCTTTGCTAGAACATATTGCACTTTTTCAGCATCAATTGAAATAAATTCCATAACCCTTGTGTATTAGTCGAGATCTTCCTATAGTGACAGACCTATAGGATGTAGGTAGAGAGACGGACAGGTAGACAAATGTGAGGGGACTTACTAGGGAAATTGGCTCAGGTAAGCATGAACCTGAGAAGTCCCAAGGCAGGCCGTCCACAAGCTGGAGACCCTGATGCCCATGGTAGCTCAGCCCAGGTGAGCAGGCCTCAGAACCAGGGATGCTGATGGTGTAACTCTCAGTCTAAGGCTGAGGTCCTGCCGATCCTGGAGTCCAAAAGCCAGGGAGCCTGGAGCGGCCATCTGGGGACAGGACTGGAGGTGCCTCCCAGCTCCCACAGAGGGGCTGGACACTCGCAGCTTGTCTGCATTTGTTCCCTCTGGGGCCCAGCAGATCATACAGCACCTGCCCACCCTGAGGGTGGGTCTTCCCCACCGAGTCCTCTGCCACCCTCCCCTCACAAACACCCCAAATCATGTGGCACCAGGTTCCTAGGTATTCCTAACATGGTTGACACCTGCAATTATCCTTCACAAATGATAGTGTCACTTTGCTCTGCTACTTAACTTTTGCTGACCCGATATGTATGAATGGTAACTCACTGAAATTTATTCATTTAAATACTTGATTTCATTTTAATTTGCATTTCCCTGATTACTACAGAGATCAAACACCTTTTCACAGTTCCCAGACTGGCCTTCTGGAACATTCTTGGATTCTTTTCCATGAATTGAGTCTTTCTGTCTTTTGCCTGGTTTTGTTCAGTGGTTTGTCATTTCTTTATGTAAAGCATTTTGGTTACGAATCCTTAGCGGGCCAGATGAAATAAAAATATCCTTTCTATTATATTGCTTGACTTTTAACTTTGTTTATATCTGTCTCACAAAATCTTTTGCTTTTAACATAATAGAGTTCACCAGCTCTCACGTTATGTTTTACTTCTTATTTGACAATGCTTTCCCTGTCCTGACATCCTGTAAGTACCAAACAAAATTTTCTTATAAAAATGTTGAGGTTTGCTTTTCACATTTAGGTCTTTGATCCTACATTCTTTCATTCTTTGTACGCATGGTGTGATGTAGGAAAATAAATGTACCTATTTTTCTATAGGACAGCCAATTGTCCAGCACCATTTATTAAGAATGGATATTTCTCTGTTAATATAATTCTACTTTTGTACCACAACTCTGTGTAACATATGAGGAATTCAGTTTCCAGACTATTTTCTTCACTGGTTGATTTATCTAAACACATTTTAAAAACAAATGCTTCTTTAAAACCAATATCTTCTTTGTCAACATGTTATTTTGTGATTGTTGTGCTTTCTGCTTTTGTGTGTGTGTCAGGTTGGGAAGCTGCATTCTTTTGTCACCATGAATCTGTCCTCTCTTATAAGGTGAAGCTGATAGTCTGGGTAGTGGGACTCTCTCCCTCAGCGCAGTGGCCTTGTTCTGCCTCAGAATTGCCTAGAAGGCCTCATGATCAGCGTTGTTTCTTCTCAGTCCTGATCATGGTCTCAGAAGGAACTGGCATAATTGGGAGTCACCTTACTTGGAAACGATCAGTCAATATTTGACTGTTAAGTAGTTTACATTTATCTACAGACTGAGAGTATTCTTAATACATAAGACATGGTACTGCAAATCTTAAGAAGCGTTGTCACCAGTAATGTTATTTATTTTCTTTTAGAACTCCCTGTGTTTCTTAACTGGGCACATGGCATGAAATTTAGCATGGCATGCTTCCAAATTGTTGAGCAATGTACCCAGCCTTTAAAATGTACATGGGGGCATCATCGCAGTGGGATGTATGGTGCATCTTGGATTCTTTTTATTTTCTGAAATAAGATGTGCTTGAGAAATGATCACTATGTTCCTTTTTTCTACTTTACATGTCTTGAGAATCAGACATGATGGCAGTTGTGGTGGACAGACCCCAAGGTGACCTCTCCCAGGACTCCCACCTCCTGGTGTTCACACCTCTGTGTGGTCCCTTCCCCCACTGGGAAGGAGATGTGGTTGCTTGAACAGATACAGCGTGGAGAGGCAGTGAGCTGTCCTTTGCTTGAGCAGTACGGTAGGTTATATTAGTCTCTGTATCCTGCAGACTGGCTCTGGCCCCTCTCTCTGTGCCTGGCTTTGCAGAACAAGCTGCCATGAGTTAGCCTCACAAGTGCAATGGCACAAAGTCTGTTGATGTCACGAGGGAGCTTTCCCTGCCAAGGCCTGACAAGACCAGCCCTGGAAACATGGTGACTTCAGCTTGAGAGACCCTGAGCTGAGGACCTGTTGGGCAGTGCCTGGACTCTGACCTCCAGATATTGGAGATAACACACATACGCTGTTTCAGGCAATAATGTTTGCACTCATCATGTTGCAATGGAAAACCAATACATTGACTTACAGATTATTTCTGAAAGTCACTTTCCTGGCTAATGCCCATGTTTGCTGGAATGTCCCAACCTGTTCCACTGAGTTTGTGTTGATCCAGATAAGAGATATGAGAATGTTTACATTAATTCTTTCCCAGGGCGTATTATATTGACTTGCCGCCGAATGCTCAGGAGCGGCTCGGAAACATGGACTACTGTCTGCTTTTCCTTGCCTGCTTTTTGTTTGCTCTCCAAGTCAGATCCTTGAGCTTGCAGGCTCTGGCAGGGAAGGGGCCTCATCTTTCCAGTTCCTGCTGTGTCCTCAGCATCCAGCAGGGGCCTGGTACTCAGGGGCTCAAGAAACATTTATTGGAGAAATAGGCAAATGAGCAAATAGCTGCCATTATATTCCTAATGTCGTTACCATAATTCTCTGTCTCAGACCCTGCAGCGAGTGCTCTGTGTGTGTTCTCTCCCTCAGTCATTAACCTGGCCTTGTAGGTGAGTGGAATCGGTCTCCTCTGATCTGGGGGAAACTGAGATTCCCAGAGATCAATAAGGGCCCGAGATGGAGCAGAGATTCAGCGACTCAGCAGTGCTGACGGTGGGAGGGTTTCTCTGTCTCACACAGTTCTCTATTTAAACATATCTAAAAACTCACAAGCAAATATATCTGTGCATGTATGTGCACAGGCATATATAGTGTATATATAAGATACATTCACCTGTTTACATATTTTATTTACTAATATGTATATATTTGATAAAAAGACTGACATTCTGTTCCATCTGCCCTGATCTCTTCCTCTCAAGGGAGGGAGTTTTGAACGTCACTGGGACCCCCAAGGTTTTCACTCCTGCTTGTCCTGTCCCCTGTGGACACTCTCGAGGGCTGTAGATGACGCTTGAGTCCCTGCCTTTCCTCTGCCCCTTGGAAATGTCTGGATTCGCGCCCAGTGTTCTTGCTCTTTGGAGAGTATCTTTTCTCCAACTCTCCATCTATAAGTTATTCCATGTTAGGGAGAGAGTTTACACACACTTCTTTTCTAATAGCGGCTGGAGTCCTCTGCTAACCACTGGGAGGGAGATTGGAAGGGCTGAACGGCTTCTCACGCGTCTGTGAGCGAAGGTGCCCCAGGAGAGGGCTGGCAGCCGCTCAGTCCTTACTTTGTGACTTTAAATGACTGACTTTACTGTGTTCATCTCCTGACATTCTTAGGAGGGAGGTGCTGTGATGATACTGCTCTCAAAGTAGGGAAAACAGGCCCAGGGTAAAACTATTCTAAAGAAATTCAACGAGGAGTCAAGGCAGCTCCTGGTTTAGATCCAACACCAGAGGCTGCCCCTGCAAGCACATTAGGAATAAAAGGAGAGAAGAGAGAAAGATCTTTGTGGGATTATTTTATTGTTGTTGCTTGTTTTCTTTTTATCATCTACAGGCAGGAACCCATGGCCACAAGCACTCACACCTTGTTTTGGGTAGAGGGAGCCGAGGAATTGCATGGTGTAGCTGGGTGGCACAGATAGCCTCACCAACAGCCAGGTTCCCTCCCTGGGGTGCAGTGACAGGCAGTGGGGTGGCAGCATCTGCAGCCCAGGGGTGAGTGCTATGCCTTTGAGGGGCTGGGTGACGGATGTGTTTGGGGAATAGAGGTGACAGGAAGGTGTATGACGTGTAAAGAACCAACCCCAGAAAAGTATTAGATAAGACGGGATCTTGATAAGCCAAGATTTGAAATGTGAGCTGTTCTGTTTTACATCAAGGCCCATGTAGATACTCTTTAACTCTGGTTTTCAGAGGGCTCCATGCGAGGGAGCAGGTAAAGGGGAAATGCCCAAGGCAGACCCTTCCTCCACCTCTCCCCCTTTCTCCAGTTCAGCTGGGGTTGTTGGGAAGGTTGATGCCTGACACTCCCTCTTCAACATCCAATGACCTAAATGAGACAGTTCTAGTAAATGTAGAGATTTACCAGGAGGTAGAGTTTCCTTTTCATTAAATCCACGTTTGCCAGAAGCTACCAGAGGTCATAAGAAAATATTGAATGAAATGCCCACTACAGATTGAGTTATGCCAATTTTAGTTGTGATAAAACCACAGGGTTTCATTTGCATAAACTGCAATGCTTGTTGAGGCAGAACTCTGCTGCTGCTGGGTGTAACCCTACAGGCCGCTGCCCACAAAGCCGTCTTCAGGTGTCTGGGGCTGACATGAGGCCTCTAGGTTTGTCCTCACTCTATGTGAGACCACTTAGTTACTCAATAGTCCAACTGATATTCTCAGGGTAACTTTAAGCCCTTTCCAGCCAAATGACTTAACCAGGACACTTTGCACTCTCTCGGGTTCTGCCACAGACAGGCTCCTGACTGCCTCTCTTCCGGGATTGGCACCTTAGCTCCCCAGCGCCCCCGTCCTCCTCTCAGTAACATGGGGGGAGGGGGGGACAGGGAGGAGAAGCTAACACCTCCTTATGAGCCGTATGAAGGGCAAGACTGTATTCCCATGTTCAGTCCACGTCTGGAAAGTGCTCAATCCCTGTGGATGGACTAAACTTTGAAACCCTTTTGATAACATAGCCCGAAAGATAAACAGACCTCATTTCCTTTTCTTCCTTTGCCCCCAGATATCTTTCCTAGATTCTTATTAGGATATAGGAAGAAATTATTCAATAAAACTCAAGAGTGGGATAGTACAAATATGGTAGGGTGTTTCAAGCCTTTTATTCCTTTGCTGTCCTATAAACATACAGAGACGTACAGGCTGTTGTTTTATTACTCACTGAGTAATCTGTAGGTGTGAGTTTAATAACAAGCCAGACAACTGTGCTAGATGCTGGGACTGCAGCAAACAAACCCTGGGAGCATATTTTCCAGGTCTAACAGCCTCACAGGGACAAACAAACAGCACATGGTGGAGGCAAGTTAGTGACTGAGAGGGCCTTGGGGTCCCAGGAAGGAGCAGATGTCACCCAGACTGAGCAGATGCTGCCGGCTGTGGGCCACGACTCCAGGGTGAAAACGAGGAAGGCAGTGGAGGACCCAAAAGAAGATAAGTATGGCTGGAAGGTAGCACCCCAAAATGGGAGTCTGGCAAAAGAGGCGGGGAGACCCAGAAGCCTTGAGAACTGAGCTGGTAGTTGACATCAGCACATCCGGGGCAGAGTTATCAAAGCATCGTAAGCACAGGAGTGGGCTGGCCAAACCTCTGCCAGGATGAATTAGTCAGGACAGAGTGAAGACATTCCAGTGAGGGCAGGAGAATGCCACCGCCATGCCTCAGGCATCTTTGGTTGCCCTAGTGACTTGCTTCATATTTTACTCTTTGTTTTTGTCTTTTCTTTTAACTTAAATTCATTTTTTAAAGTCTTGGCAGCTGCATCACTAAGGTGGGTTAACTACACGCATTAGTTTGCTAGGGGTGTTGTAGCTAAGTCTCACAGACCGGGTAGCTTCAACAATGGAAATGTATCCTTGCACAGTTCTGGAGTGTGGAAGGCTGCGACCCAGGCGTCTGCAGACTGGTGTCTTCTGAGCCTGTCTCCTTGGCTTGCAGATGGCGTCATCTCCCTGTGTCTTCACGTTGCATTCCTTTTATGGCCCTTTGTGTCCTAATTTCTTCTTCTTATAAGGACACCAGTCACACAGGCCCACTCTAAGAACCTCATTTTAGCTTAATTACTTCTGTGAAGACTGTGTCTCCTAACACAGTCACAGTCTGAGGGCTCAAACACATGAATTTTGGAGTGTGGCAGTGGAGAAGCAGTTCAGCCCACCACACTCCACAACACTCTGCTTCAATAAAATGCTTTCCCGGAAGAGTTGCTGCAAAGTATTTTGAAGCGTAGCCAAGAGATACTTTCTTGAAACTTTGGAAACTCAACCCGTCAAATTTAATTTCTCCCATCCAAGTACTAACCAGGCCCGACCCTGCTTAGCTTCTGAGATCAGACGAGATCGGGCGCGTTCAGGGTGGTATGGCCATAGACAATTTAATTTCTTAATTCATTTACTAGGTTAGCGCCTCTGCACACAATGTCCTCCTCCAGATTAAAGCCTATTGCCAATAAATCTATGATCTATGTGATTGAATTACAAAAGATGCCCCCCCCAACATCAATTCCTTTTATCTGTTTCCCATAAGGAAAAAAGAGAAGGCTTGTGAGCATGTTTACATTTCATCTTTAAACAAAAATAAAAGGAATTTGACACTGTTAAGCCAGGCCACGTTACATGTCAATGTGAAATGTGAAATTATCAGTCCAGGTGGTGCACAGGTGCTCAGTGTTCTCCATGTACCTGAACTAGAACACGAACATTGGAGAGGATGAGGAGGGACTCGGTCGACACCCTGGCACTGTTTGTGCCTATTTAAGGATGCTGTTGCTTAAAAAGCCTTTAATGCTTTTTAATGAACTTAAAAGTCATACGTTGTCTTAACTATTTCTCCTTTTTTCCAATTTCACTGTGACTTACATCATATTCTCTTACATAAAAATTCCTCTCCAGACTGAAATTCTTCATGCTGACATCTGTCCAAAAATGTTTCTTCTGCAACTTGCAGTCATAGCTACTTGTTTTAATACCACCACCTCCTTCTTCCTGCTGTCATGTTCTTACAGAAAAGGCAAGTGAAAAGAAAACATTCCTCCTGGGAGGCCAGGAAGTGCAGACGTATTCTCTGTCAAGTGACTCGCCATATTTATATAACCAGTAGAAAACAAACACACACATACTACAATCAGGAAAATCCAGTATGCTCTATTTTTAAAAACCTCAGTCTGCTTTCTTAAGAAGAGTCAGCTGAAGTCAGAGTTTACAGATTTGTTATCAGCAAAGACATCCTACATAATCATTGGTCTAAAGACTTCCTGTTTAAAAATAGTTGGATGACAAAAGGTAGACCAGATGCTGCAGGTAGCATAGTACGTATTTTCAGAGTCTAAAGCCTTACCACTGTCAGAACCAGGAAAACTGAACTCACTACAATAGCAAGCTCCAAGATGTGATAGAACAAAAAAAAAAAAAAATTCACTAATGACGAATGACATACTGAGACAGAACTTCATAACTGTTAACTGGTAACGAACAAAGTGAAAGGCCTCTGACCTTGAAATCTTCATTAAGTATCCAGAGCTAATATGTTTCTGTAAGATTTTTAATCTCTTTGATATGAGACCAGGGATTACTTGAAATTTAGTTATTAAATATTCTAAATGACTGGGTCATACAGTCACCTTACATTTAATGTGAGCTCAAGGAAAATTTTGAGTGAGATAAACAATTTTATTCCAAAGACTTTCTGAAAGTCTTAAAGAATGTGTGTGTGTATGTATATATATATGCATATATATATATTTAGGGAGAGAGACTTATGCTTCAAGGAAAATGGAGTAAATACACATCTCCTTATTTTTCCCAATAAATATTAATACAACTAAAAACCCTACAAATTATATATGAAACGAACATAAGAATACTTTGATTAGCAGAGAGGAGAAGGTAGACTGTTTAGGGACCTTGGGCTCAAGGACTGACTCTAGGATGGGTTTCCTGGGCTTTCATTTACCTCCTGTGTCTTAGACTGGACATTAAGGAAGCCGACAATCTGTGAACACCAGTGTGAACCAGACAAAAATGGTTCCAAAAAGAGCCTGCTCTCTCTAGACAAAGGATCAGGAAAAGGGCAACCTACCAAAACAGAAAACTTTCAGACAGTAACTGCTGCATTCAGACCAAATACTACAGAAAAAGCCCTGGCTACCCCCCAGCACTCACAGGTGGTTGAGTGAAGAGCCCCGACCTCCACCTGTGACCTTAACTCCCCACTGGATGGTGTCAAGGAAGGCAGAGTAAAGAACTAGGACTTTCATTCCCCCAAGTAATAATAAGAATAGGTCACCCTGTGTCTGGTGGCATCACTGGGTGTCACCCATGAAGCCGTGCCCAACTTTACTCAGGGTTAGCAGGGAGTGCCTCCTCCTCCTTCTGGGGGTGATGTCAGAAAGAGCATCATAGAAAGTCAGGACTTCACCACCAATAGGCAGTGTCAATGGAGACCCTACTAGCCTGTGTGTTATCAGCTGACCACCAGTGGGGAGCTGTCCAGCAGCCCTGAAGTAACAAGGTACCCTCTGCTCCCCACTGCACCTGGGAGAACCAAGGGCAGAACCTGGACTTCCACCCCACTTAGTAGTAACAAAGTGACATCCCCCTTCTCCCACCAGAGTGGTATCAGAAAAGGCCTGCTAAAACATAGGTTTAAAGATATGTTTTATATTAATAACATGATACTCCCAAGATCCAGTTCTCAATCAAAAACCACTTGGCACATAAGAACCTCATCTCAACATGAATGAAAAAAGACAATACCCATCACCACCAAGGTGGCACAGTTGTGAGAATTACCTGACAAAAATTTCAAGGTAACAATAACAAAATGCTCCAGTAAGTAACTCAAATTACTCTTGAAATGAATGGAAAAACAGGAAGTTTCAGCAAAGAAATAGATGATATAAAGAACCAAGTAAAAATATACCAAGTAAAACATAAAATGATCAATATTAAAAACAACAAAACCCTCAATGAATGAGCTCAACAACAAAATGGAGAGGAAAGAAATTTGAAGATAAAACAATAGAAATTACCAAACCCCAACAAGAGAGAGAAAATAGATTGAAATAAAAATGAACAGAGTTTCACATACATATGGAACTACATAACAAAAAAGTGAGCATTCATGTCATTTGAGTTCCAGAAAAAGAAGACACAGACAGCGGGGCTGAAAAAATATTTTTAGAGATAATGGCTAAAAATACCCCATATTTGTCAAAAAATGAAAACAGAAACCACAAGTTTACAGATTAATGAAATTGAGAAAATCCCAAACATGATAAATGCAAAGAACTCTCAAGAATACATCCTAGTCCAACACACAAAAACTAAAGACAAAGAAAAAAATCTGGAGAGTAGCCAAGGAGAAATGACATGTTATCTTTAGTGAAAATATAGTTTGAATGCCAGTAGGTCTTTTATCATGATCTTTTATCATGAGTTTTACTCTCTTACATGAGTTCAGTAAGGCTGCAAGATACGAAGTATAAAGTCAACATACAAAAGTGAATTTTATTTCTAGATACTAGCAATGTACATGTGGAAACCAAAATTTAAAATACTATTATCACTTACAATCACTCAAAGAAAAATGAAATACTTGAGTATAAAACAAAGAAAACATGCATAGGACTCGTATGCTGAAAACTACAAAATTTACAAGACCTAAATTAATGAAGAGAGAATCTGGACCTGTGTATTAGAAGACTCAGGGTAGCAAGGATGGTAACGTTCTCCTTGATGACAGATTTAACACAGTTCCTATTAAGTCCTAGAACAACTTTTTTGTAGATATAGACAAGATTATTCTAAAATCTGTAGGAAAAGGCAAAGGAACTAAACAAATCTGAAAAAGAAGAATGAACTGGAATAATAACTCCACTTAGTTCTGAAACTTACTATGTGGGTATAGTAATCTATACCTTGTAGACAAACAGATCACTAGAATGAAATATTAAACCTGTTAATAGTCCCATGAGTAGAGCCAATTGATTTTTTTTGTCTTTTTTTGAGACAGAGTCTCACTCACTCAATCACCCTGGGGTTGAGTGCTATGGAGTCACAGCTCACAGAAACCTTAAACTCTTCATCTCAAGGGATCCTCTTGTCTCAGCCTCCTGAGTAGCTGGGATTATAGTCGCCCACCATAACGCCTGGCTAATTGTTCAATTTTTAGTAGAGATGGGGTCTCACTCTTTCTCAGGCTGGTCTTGAACTCCTAAGCTCAAGCAATCTACCTGGCTTAGACACCCAGAGTACTAGGATTACAGGCGTGAGCCACCGGGTGCAGCCTCGAGCTAATTGATTTTTGACAGAGTTGCAAGAGTTATTTGATTGAGAAAGGAAAATCTTTTCCACAGGTAGTGCTAGAGCAATTGGATATTCATGGGCTTGTGTAGGGTGGGGGGAGAAAGAATTTCTACTTAAATCTCATACCTCATGCAAAATGTTACTCAAAATGAGTCATCGATTTAAAAATAAAACATAAAACTTTTAGAAAAAAATAGGAGAAAGTCTTCAGGACTTAAGGCTTGGTAAAGAGTTTTTAGTCATGACATCAAAAGCATTTTCCATAAAAGAAAAACAATAAATTAGAATTTATCAAATGTTAAAACTTTTGTTCTGCAAAATTCTTTGTTAAAAACGTGGAAGGACAAGCTACAGAGTAGGATAAAATATTTGCAGTCTACATATCTAAGGATTCATGTCTAGAATGATAACAAACTCTCAGAAATCAACATTAAATGCAATAATCCAATTAGAAAATGGTCTAAAGGCAAGAAAAGGGTGAGCCTATGGAAAATGAGTGCTTGAAAATGTATTCAATGTTATTACCTTAATTTGTATTAAGGAAATGCCAGTTAAGACTGTGTAAGGATATCACTATATATCTAGTAGGCCAGCTAAAATTAAAAAAAAAAAAAAATAGTGATAACCCTAAATGCTGGAGAAGAGGCAGAGAAACTGGATCTCTCATACATTTTTTGCTGGTGAGAATGTAAAATGATACAGCCACTCTGGAAAGTGGTTTGACAGTTGCTTAAAAACTGGCCATACATTTACCATACAATCCAACCATTGGTCTCCTGAGCTTTTACCTCACTCAGATCAATGAAAACTTATATCCACATGACAACCTGTAAATTATTGTTCATAGAAGCTTTTTAGCCAAAAAGTGGAAACAACCACCATGTCCCTCAGTGGGTGAATAGTTAAGCAAGCAGTGTCGTTCATGCAATACTACTCAGCAATAGAAAATGAACAAATTACTAATGTGTACAATACTTAGATAGCTCTGAAGAACATTATGATGAGTTAAAGGAAGTCATTGTCAAAAAGGCACTTACTGTATGGTTTCATATATATATATATATGTATATATTCAAGGATTTTATATATATATATTTTATATATATAAAATCATTGAATTAACAAAATTATACAGATGGAAAACAGATTGGTGGTAGCAGGGCTGCAGGATGATGAGGTGGGAGTGGTCGTGGGTGTGCCTATAAAGCCCCAGCAAGATCTCCAAGGTGATGGAATATTTTCATAACTTGATTGCAATGGTGTTTATAATATGAAAACTTGCACATATGACTAAATGACACTGAACTATACACACACTGTACAATATCAATTTGATAGGGTACTACAATTATGTAATATATAAGTAACCATTGCCAGAAACTGAGGGCTGGGACCTCTCTGTAATGTTTCTGCAACTTCTTATGATCTATAATTATACTTTTTAAAAAAACCCCAAAGTAATATAAGGCAAAGTTATAATAATGTGACATAAATTACAATAACTAAAGCGATGTGCTAATGATAGAAACCAGTGAATCAGTGGAATAGAACAGAGTCCAAAATTCAAGCAGTTAAATGCAAAAACCCGGCATACAACAAAAGTGGCATCTCAAGTCAGTGTGGGAAAATACAGATTATTTAATTGAGGAAATTGGCAATTCCAAACAAAGCAGGTTATTCACACACACATAAATCCATAACTACATCAAGCCATACACGTGCAAATTCTAGAAGCTTTTAATAGTTAAAATATTAATTGCTAGTGGCAGGAAACATAAATCATTTTTGTAATATCTAGGAGGAAGGAGTCTTTCTAAGCATAATGTGGAATTTGGAAGCTTAAAGGAAAAGGATAATAGACTTGACGCTTAGAAATATGACATTGTGAGAGAAGGCAGAGCATGATGGCAGATGGGATGGATGTAGACCACCTCTCCCAAGTCATCAGGTGAGAGGAAGAGGGGTATGGATCTTTTCCCCACGTGGATTATTGGTGTGGACAGACGGCTGGAGACATGCAACAAATTGGCAGATTGCTGTATATGAGGTGTAATATAAAACCACGGACTCTGTTGTAGAGATTTTCCCTGGTTGGTCGTGCTGGCCGGCAGGCCCCTCCCTCATGGAGGACAGCAGCTTGCAATTCCTGGCAAAACCCAATTGACAAAAATTTATTCCTGAGCTGAGTGTGGCACCTGAAAGGGGAGTCACTCAGAACCACAAGGAGCTAAGCAACCTAATGGAAAATTGAAGGGAAGGGATCCCGCCTGGGAAACAGACATTCTGAATTATCCGAAATGGCAGACACCTTCCCCCAGAATAACAGGAATGATTAAATAGACAGGACCATTCCTGGTGGGGAATATTGGAGGGGGCTGGCAGTTCAGGCTGTGCACGAACCGGCAGGTGGCTGGACTCAAAAGTCCAGATTCAAAAGTGAGACTCTGAGCCACAAAAGCTGAGGCCTGGAGGGAGGAGGATGGGTGGAGGGAGAGTAATTGGTGGGATTACACCTGTGGTGCATCTTACAAGGGTACATGTGAAACTTAGTAAATATAGAATATAATTGTCTTAACACAATAACTAAGAAAATGCCATGAAGGCTATGTTAACCAGTGTGATGAAAATGTGTCAAACTGTTTATAAAACCAGTGTATGGTGCCCCATGATCACATTAATGTACACAGCTATGATTTAATATGAATAGAAAAAAAGACATTGTTACTCTGGAAGCTATAC
>CAUYPK010026341.1:0-13634 GCA_963574355.1 Loris lydekkerianus | reverse complement strand
ACATATTTTAATATTTTGTGTAATTTCTCTGAATAAATAAAAAACATTAAAAAACTTGGAGCAAGTTGTAAAAATACCTGGGGTAAAGTATTTTAAGTCTTGGTTAAACTGGACATTCTCCTTAAAGGAATGTTTTTTTTTCATGCAAATTAACAACCAATTGCAGACAAGCCATTGTGAAAGAAAGAAAAAATCTACAAGGGTACATGTGAAATTTAGTAAATTTAGAATATAAATGCCTAACACAATAAGAAAATGCTAGTAAGGCTATGTTAACCAATGTGATCAAAATATGTCAAATGGTATATAAAACCAGTGTATGGTGCCCCATCATCGCATTAATGTACACAGCTATGATTTAATTTAAAAAATTATTTTTAATAGGTAAATTTAAAATAGTTTAAAATTTTTTAAATTGCACACAAACTTTATGGACACCCTGTAATCATCTTGAATTTACAGGGTGCTCAAGGAGACAGAGCTCTGTCGGGGTCATTAGATATGGAGTCAGACAGATCCAAAAGAAAACAAAATTTAAAACTATTTTTTTAAAAGCATACGAACTTTATGTACACCCTGTATGTCAAACTCTTTCCATTCAAGGAGTATACACATATGGAAGAGGGCTTGTGTTGGGGGATGGTTTTATTACAGCACAAATATGAGACAATAATTATGCTGTATGGACAATAATTACTCCCTAAATACCATGTTTTTCTTCATCCTAAATGACAGGCTGCCACCTTTGATTAAGGTACCTGATGATGTGATGGGCCCGGGCATTTTTAATAAGTATACCAGAGCCAGGTAGAATTCATACACTGGGGAAGGTAACCCTTTATCAACCATATATTGTTCTTGATTTTCTTATAAGGAGGTATAATTATTCTGGAGCTCAGATTCTGGCATCAAACTTTGGTTCTTAATGACTCTCATCAAACTCCTCTGATTATAGGCTGGTTACTCTGCCTCAGTCCTCTCAGCTGTGCCCAGCTTGCTGCCACACAGCCTGCCATTATCGCCACTGGGATTTAAAGGGTTCCTCTTTAGACATTGAGTGACTTCCATTTCATTTTCACAAGTACAGAAATTGTCCCACTAAACAATACAAATAACAGTTTGGACATTTTAACCTGGTTTGACAAATATTACTTGAGAACTTTGAGGCTGTGCATTCTCCTAAATGCTGGGCATAGAAAAATACATTTGTTTTATGTCCAGAGTTGTCAGACAAGTGAGAAAGACCATTACGTGTCACACCATATCCTCAGCACAGGCTCAGTGAGAGAGCGGGTCAGAGGTGCTCGCTGAGCAAGGGAAGTGGCAGTTACAGCAACTTGAGAGTTCAGGGTTTCTTGTCCCACGTGACAGTAGAGGTCTGCAGCACGCAGTTAAAACAGCAGCTACCCTTGCCACAGAGCACTGTATTCACAAACAGCCAGGAAAACGACACATAATCATAAAAGGTCCTGAGATGAACAGCAGTCTTCCCAGATGCTGTAATTTTGTATTTCACACATACGTGCTTACATGATGAACGTGGTCTATGCCAGCTTCAGGACTATCCTTGTACAAACAGTGTGCTTTGGCAGAAAAAGGAGAGTTTACTTTCACAATGTGAAACCCCTTGTTGGAGAACAATATCTTACATGCAATTAAAGATAGAAAATGTGAATGTAAGTCCTTCTCAGAGAACTATGAATAATAAAAATCATGAGAAGGTCCTGCTCTGTAGCAGGAACTGTGCTAAACATTTTCATATAATCATTCATTTCATCCTCCCAGTAGTAAGAGAAAAGTGCTAGGATTCTCCCCTCGACAGGTGAAACCACTGAAGTAGTTGAAACTTCCTCAGAGAGGTAGAGAAACTTCCCTGAGCCTCACAGCCTGGTCAGGGTGCAAATCCAAGACAATTCAGTATAAGAACAGCCAAGCCCAGGGTGGGGCCAGTAGGTCAGTGGGTAGGACGTTAGCTACATACAACTAGCCTGGCGGGTTCAATCCTGGCCTGGACCTGCTAAACAACAATGACAACTGCAACCAAAAAATAGCTGGGCATTGTGGCAGGTGCCTGTATTCCCAGCTACTTAGGAGACTAAGGCAAGAGAACCGTTAAGCCCAAGAGTTAGAGGTTGCTATGAGCTGTAATGCCATGGCATTCTACCTAGGTCAACACAATGAGACTCTGTCTCAAAAAAATAAATAAATAAAAGAACAACCAAGCCCAGCTGTGGTGAGGAAAGACAATGGCAATGACCGGTGCCAGAATATTTCGGAAAAAGAAGACAAAAAAGGAAACAACAAAGAAATGAGTGTAAGAGATTCATAGGGGCTCAGGAGAATTAGGTCTTTTTTCAAGTTTTGGTAACATACATTAAGAAACATGATCCTATTCCAAACAATGTTAGCACCTCCCCCAACCCCAACACACACACCACCCCACAAACTTGGAAGAGACTTAAAGTTCAATTTAATCTTCCACCTGAGAAACTCCAAGACCAGTGCTAGACAAAGGCCCAATTCTTCCTCCTCCTATAGCAGGCACATTTGGGGCACTAAATTGCAGGTAGTGATTATCTTTACCATTTACATCACAAGAACTATCTCTTTAAAAGCTTGTCTTAGAGTGAACAATTAATGAAGCAGCTGCCAAGCACGAACCCTCTGCCAATTACCTGTCCACAGAGCAGGCTTCCACAAAGTGAGGACAATGGTCCTGGGGACCTATAGTGTCACTCTATAGGCTTATTTACACCTTCCTCCTGGCCCCATTACCTCCCCCAGGAACTCAGACTTTTCATACAAAGCAACATCTTTCAACCACTCGAGAAACTGAATCAGACAACCTACATTCTAGTCTACAAGTCTTCAGACAACCTACATTCTAGTCTATAGTCTTCAACTAATTAGCATGTGACCTTTGGAAATTAATTCTTTCTGAAATCCCTTGTCTGTATGAAGAGCGCAGAACTACATAATTATCTGCTCTTCGAGGCTTCTCCTACTTTACATGTATGATGCTATGAGATGTCATTTTAACGAACACACAGACATATGCCCACACAAGGGGCAAGGCCCTATGCTATGAGATGAGGGACACAGAAACAGGTAAACTATGCCCATGTCCCCAAAGAGCCATCAGAAATGCTAAAACTATTAAGTTATAAAATTATGAATGATTTTGACATTTCAACTATTTGCTCCTATATCTTCACACTTTTAATATAAACATTGTAATTTCATATGGTGTATGTGTATACAATCATATCTTCCTCACATTGTGGTTGTACAGATTAAATCAATAAATACATGAAAAGTGTCCACAATACAATGAACACTGAGTAGTAACAATAACCACCATGCATTATGGATTTTCTATGCATCAGGCATTTTCAGTTTCCTACCTTTTCATATATCATCTAGTGTTCATAACAGTTCTTAGAGATGTGCATTTTTAAACCCATTTTATGGATAAACAGCTTGGAAAATAAAGTATCTTGCAAAAGTCATACTAAACAATAATTTGAATTCATTTCTGTCTCATTCCAAATTTATGTACTTAATGATCTCTTATTTTTCCTCTCTGGCCACCCTTTCTACTTTCAGTTGGATGTGTTCTGCCCTTCTGATAGCATGGTATCTGCTTCTCAATTTAATTTTGCATCTCCATTTCTATGTATACATATCTACTAATCAGTGCTGGTGACGGTACAGCGTCCCAGCTTTAAATCATTCCTATTTCTTTTTTAAATTTATACTTAACATCACTTGACCCATTCTGTGAAATATCTCAGTATTTATCACTGTATTAGGAAAAATAGTTAAGATTTTTGTTGTTGTTTTTCAAAGCAAGCCTGAAACAAAGTTATTGAAGAAAAGAAAGATAAGTTTACCTAATAAGAAAGTCTACAAAGCAGGATACGTTCCCATACACAGCAAGGGGGCTTCCATTGCCAGAGCAGGTGGTCAAAAAAGGGTTTTAGGTTTGCTTTGGATCCTTGAAGTTGTAAGAGGGTGAAAGAGAGTTTCACAGCTACAGCAACCTGCCACCTTCTCAGTCACTTTATATAGCTTATTCCCTGTGTTGCAGAGTCTGTTAGGGAACCTGCTTTTGGACTGCACCCCTGGCACCAGCACATATATATTTTCCTCCTTTTTGAATCTGTTATTGTTTTTGAAATAGTTTTGTAGC
The DNA here is from genome assembly GCA_963574355.1 of Loris lydekkerianus. Lineage (NCBI taxonomy): Eukaryota > Metazoa > Chordata > Mammalia > Primates > Lorisidae > Loris > Loris lydekkerianus. Next base: position 9,442 of record CAUYPK010026341.1, on the reverse strand, counting down.
CTGGCACAGTGGCTCACACCTGTAATCCTAGGCACTCTGATAGGCCGAGGCTGGTGGATTGCCAGAGCTCAGGAGTTCAAGACCAGCCTGAGCGAGATCCTGTTTCTAAAAAATAGCTGGGCATTGTAGTGAACCCCTGAAATCCCAGCTACTTGGGAGGCTTAAGCAAGAGGATCACTTTAGCCCAAGAGTTTGACATTGCTGCAAGCTATGACATCACAGTGAGACTCCGCCTCAAAAAAAAAAAAAAAGAAAGAAATAGTTTTGTAAACATCTTCAATCATCATCATCATCAAAAACAACAGATGGTTAAGGGACAGTTGTCTCTCTGTGGCAATTAGTATACGTTGCTGGTAGAAGTGTTTGTAGAGTGCCTCTCTGATGGCACATTAGTACCTTCTCAGTGACGATTCTCTCCTTGTCTCTCACATGCATTTAAAAATTTTTATGCCCCAAATTCAACACCACCCATTTTTGTCTTCACTTGTCCTTAGCAGAATAAAGCTCCCCTCGTCCTGGTTGCCTCTCTTGACATGTTTTCTACTTCTCGCTGTTCTAATAGGATTCTATCACAGTTTCTCTCCTCTATTGCCACCTTAAACCAGTGCTAAAATGTTCATTCCAGCTTTTACTACTGCAGGGCTAGAACAGTAGCATCTTTTACTTCCTCTGTGTCAACTTCAGTTCTCTTTGTCTTTTGAAAGATCTTGCCAGCTTCATCTGCCCATTCCCCTGGCTATGAATAAATCCCAGGCTATTGACAGCTTTATCAGAAGACTTTAACCCGAGAGTTACAAATGGGTTTCAGGGGGTTTGCAAACATCCTGAACCAGGAAAAAATGGAATGCATATATACATACATGCACTTTACTAATAAGAGTATTTGTAACATTTATAAGATCAGAGAGGAATCCTTCAATCACAACAATAACAAAAAATCTGAAATTTTACATGTACAAGTAATTGTACGTGGAACCAGATGATGTTGAACCTCGGAGAGATTTTACAGAGAACCTAATTTGGTGTTCCTGTTGTGGAGTCACAGGCACCTGGAAGGCTGAGAAATAGAAAATGGGGGCACTGAGCTATTTCAAATATTTTAAGAAACACAATGCAAATTATATCTTTATCTACAATAAAGTTATCTCATATGCATAATGGACATTTTTGGTTACTTTGATTTGTGCTATAATTAATGGAACCAGTGCTAATAATGGCAGGTTCATATTTCATTGAGCACTTTTGACAAACTATCTGCTAAATGCTTTCTGTACTTTATTATGTTTCATCTTTAAATAGCAAATATTTTACCCTGGTCCTTTGTATGATACAGCAGAGGTTTTTAGAAAGAATTCCTAACTTGGCTCATGATCAGGCCTGCTGGAGAGCCAGGATTTGATCTGCTCACACAGTTGATGGCTGCAGAGTGAGGGGATCCCACTTGCCTCATGCTCCGGGTATCAGTTATGTAATTTGAATTAACAAAAACAAGCAAACATACTATGACTTAATACCTTGGTTAATTTTTCATTTCCTTTAAATCTGTGGGTCCCAACCAGGAAAATTTTGCCTCCCAGGGGACATCTTGCCATCCCCAGAGACATTTTAGATTGTCACAAATGAGGATGGTATTACCATCAAGTGGGCAGAAGCCATTAATGCCACTAAACATCTTACAATGGGCAGGACAGTCTCCCACAGCAAAGAATTATATGGCCCACAATATCAGCAGTGCTGCTGTTGAGACACTCAGCTCTAAGCATGGTCCACAGATTATTGGGAGTGTGGGAATACCAAAAAGGATTCTTTGTGATGAAAATGTTGAGAGCCATACATCTTATTTAACTGTGGTACAATAACAATATATTTTGTTGAATACACGAACCACTATATATAAGAAGAAAAACTGTAATCTTCCCTTTGGCTTCACTTTATTTTTCTAGTATTACCCCATGTGTCCTCTAACAGAGCCTGCAATGGAATCACCTGGAGGGCTTTAAGAGCTTGAATTCCTAGACATCAACCACAGAGTTCCTGATCCAGTAGGTCTGATGTGGGGTCTGAGATTCCACATTTCTAATGAGCTCCCAGGTGATCTTGCTGCTGCAGGTCTGGGTCCCACACCTTGGTAGGAAGGCTGTTCCCCCGTCCTTCTAGAGCTTTCCCTGACTCCAGAAGATAATGCCCTGGCTCTGTGTCAAGCCCCAGCTCCTGAAACTTCCCATAACATGGTATATATTCTACCTATTTGGAAGAGGAATTGCCCATAGATTCTTTCTCCATCCATCCAGCATATTAACAAATCTAAGAGCCACTTTTTGATAACTTTTAACACCTTGTAGGGGAAGCTAAAATCTCCTAACCTCACACTTCTCTTATAAATGAAATAAAAAAAAAATAGGATACCTCTTCCCTCAATTGCCAAAAAAAACTTTTTAAAAAATATATTTTTTTCTTTCAAAGTTTGGAAAAACACAAAAGCATTTTTTTAAAAAAGAAAATTTCCCCCACCTTCCCTGCAGGCTTTCCCCGGACCTTCCACCTTCCCTGCAGGCTTCCCCTGGATTCTCCCCACCTTCCCTGCAGGCTTCCCCCAGACCTTCCCCCACCTTCCCAGCAGGCTTCCCCCAGACCTTCCCCCACCTTCCCAGCAGGCTTCCCTCAGAACTTTTCCCCACCTTCCCTGCAGGCTTCCCCCAGACCTTTTCCCCACCATCCCTGCAAGCTTCACTTAGACCTTCTCCCACCTTCCCTGCAGGCTTCCCCAAGACCTTCTCCCACCTTCCCTGCAGGCTTCCCCAAGACCTTCTCCCACCTTCCCTGCAGGCTTCCCCAAGACCTTCTCCCACCTTCCCTGCAGGCTTCCTCCAGACCTTATCCCCACCCTCACTTCAGACTTCCCCCCCAGAACTTCTCCCCACCATCCCCTTTTCTTTCCCCAGGGATCTCAGACAACATGCCCTTTTATGTGAGAAGTCTTCCTTATCTCTTTACCTCAGCTTCCCTCTTCCTGAAAATTTAATATTGCGTAGATTTTCTATCCTGGTAGTTTTATGTTAACATAGGGTGTTATGAGGATTATAAGAAATAGTGAATACAAAGCCCTTAGTGCTCAATAAACATTAATTATTAATGTTAGAATTCTAGCAGTAACATATATTTCCCCAACAACACATTAAAGTCCACTTGCTTTTTCCATTTTGCTTCCTGAAGCCCTTCCCACCCCTTATAGCCCTGCCTAAGGAGGTATTCCCTGCTAGGATATTTTATTAATACATCCTCTTTTTTTTCAGGCCCTGAAGCAGGTCCGGTGGACTATCTATTTTTTATTAAATATGCTCTTAGGAAGTTGAGAAATATCTATCTCTTACCACATATATGAATTAGATTCATCTTTTACCCAGGCACAGATTATTGGGTTCCTTTAGACACAACCCAAAATGTCCTATAAAACCACAATAGTTGTGTTGATCATTTTTCTGAGCTGGATTTAGGTCAGCTTGAATTGTTCCCTCTGCCAGTTATGTAATTCATCTTTACCTCTGAATGAGAATCACCACTATCATTCCTTACCAGGGTTTTATTTCACATGTGTCCAGAAGAAGTCTTTGACTGTGACTGGAACTGCCAAACACATGCAGACACATTGTGGTGGACTGATTGTTGTGACAGCCATGTTGATCCCTTACTATACACATCCTTCTGTGTACTACTTCCACAGTGATGCTGGGGTTGGCCACATAACTTTTGGACAATGGGTTAGCAGTAATTGTAACACAAGCAAAGAAATGGAAAATGCTTCAGTATTAGGAATTTGTATTATTTCTCACGGAACTTTTTGGAAACAAGCCCAGACCAGCCTTCTGGATGGTGTTAGATCACAGAGATCTCACAGCTGTTGAGGACACCACTAACACTCATTTCTACTCTTGCTGTCCTTCGCCAGCCAGGCCCACTCAATCCATCAATTAGCCACAAACTCTGAGTGAGACTAGCCAGGATGAGCTAATGCCAGCCTGGACCAAAATTTTTACCCTTCTAATTCAGAGCTAAATAAATAGTCACTATTTTGAGCCACTAAATTTTAAAGTAAGTGAAAAAACTAACTATTCAACAAACTTTAACCAGATAACACTGTTTTTATTGACACTGCATTATTGCAAAGGGGGTGGGAGGTCTTTCTTAGGTCTGTGAAATCACCACAAAATTCTTTGAATTATTTTGATCCATTTTCTTCTGATCAAGATTCATGAGCATCATCTTTAATAATCAGAGAAATGCAAATCAAAACTACTTTGAGATATCATTTAACTCCAGTGAGACTAGCCTATATCACAAAATCTCAAGACCAGAGATGTTGGTGTGGATGTGGAGAAAAGGGAACACTTCTGCATTGCTGGTGGGAATGCAAACTAATACATTCCTTTTGGAAAGATATATGGAGAAAACTTAGAGATCTAAAAATAGATCTGCCATTCAATCTGGTAATTCCTCTGCTGGGCATATACCCAGAGGACCAAAAATCACATCTTAACAAAGATATTTGTACCAGAATGCTTATCGCAGCCCTATTCATAATCGCTAAGTCATGGAAAAAGCCCAAGTGCCCAGTATAATTACTGTTATAGTGTAATAATCCATCAATACATGAATGGATTAATAAATTGTGGTTTATGTACACCATGGAATATTATGCATCCTTAAAGAAAGATGGAGACTTTACCTCTTTCATGTTTACATGGATGGAGCTGAAACATATTCTTCTTAGTAAAGTATCTCAGGAATGGAAGAAAAAGTACCCAATGTACTCAGCCCTACTATGAAACTAAGTTAGGGCTTTCACATAAAAGCTATAACCCAGTTACAACCTAAGAATAGGGGAAACGGGGAAAGGGAAAGGAGGGAAGGGGGAGGTGGGTGGAGGAAGGGGTACTGGTGGAATTACACCTGCGGGACATCTTACAAGGGTATATGTGAAACTTAGTAAATGTGGAATGTAAATGTCTTAGCATGGTAACAGGGAAAATGCCAGGAAGGCTATGTTAACTATCGTGATGAAAATGTGTCAAATGGTCTGTGAAGCTAGTGTATGATGTCCCATGATCATATCAATGTATGCAGCTATGATTTAATAACAAAAAAAAAAAAAAAAAAGATTCGTGAGCAGTTCTTTCTTTCTTTCTTTCTTTCTTTTTTTTTTTTTTTCCAGTTTTTGGACAGGGCTGGGTTTGAACCCACCAACTCTGATATATGGGGGCTGGTGCCTTACTCTTTTGAGCCACAGGTGCCACCCATGAGCAATTCTTTCAAAATAAAAATCTTCATTGACTTGAAAAACTCTATGCTGATTTGTTGTTGTTTTAATTTAAATGAAAGAGCAAATCATTGAAAAATACAACTAACTCAAGAAATAGCAAATGCACAATAGGCAATGTATCAATGAAATATATTATATTGACAATTTATAAACCTCCCCCAAAAGGAAACTTTAGGTCTACGTGCCTTCACTAATGAATTCTTTCACATGTTTAAGAAAAACACTATCTGTCTTACAGAAACTAACTGGTAGTTTGTAGCTGATTAACAGACTCTTAACTCGAGTATTCCTTTTCACTGACTAGTGGCCCATTAGACAAAGCCTAAACCAGCAAATTGTCAGCTAAAGAATCTTCAAACCCACCTATAATCTGTAAGCCTCCACTTCAAGATGTCCCATCTTTTTGGGCTAAACCAATGTATGCTTTCCACCTATTGATTCATGAACTTATCTGTAATTCTTGTGTCCCTAAAATGTATAAAACCAAACAGTAACCCGACCTCAGTGAGTTCACTTGCTCAAGGTTTCATGTGTGGGTCTAGGTCACAGTCCTCAAATTTGGTTCAGAATAAAGCTCTTTAAATTATTTTACAGAGTAAGGCTTCTTTTTCTGTTGACAAAGTTATATGTCTATATGCCAGCAACAAACATCAAAAACAATTTTTAAATACCATTTATCATAACATCAATAGAGTAAAAGATTCAATAAATAAATTACAAGAAAAGAAAAAGTAAAAGATGCGTGGTATGTATGGACTGGAAGACTCAATATCTTAAAGACATCTGTTCCCCCAAATAGAGTTCTAGATTTAACATAGTTCTAATGAATATCCTAATAGCAGTTTTATGGAAATTGACAGGCTGATTCTGAATGATGTGTGGAAATCCAAAGGACTGAGAATAGCAAAGTCAATTAAAGAAGAACAGAATTAAAGGATATATGTACTACTAGATGTTAAAACTAATCATGATGCTCTAGTAATCAAAACATAGACAGGACAGGCAAAATCACCAGGGGAACAGAAGAAAATGCCTAGATTTAGATCCACACACACATAATCACTAATGTAAAGCAATATTCCTAACTGAAATAAAACAGGGTCAACAAATAAATGATTTATTTCATTGGTTATTCATTTTGAAAAGCAAATCAAACCCTACCTCAAATAGCTCATAAAAATCAAATCTGATGCATCACAGAACTAAATGTGATAGGTCAAATAGCAAAGCTTTTAGAAGGTAACATATAAAAATATCTTCACAACCTTGGAGTAGGCAAATTTCTTAAATAGGACACTAATAATAAAAAGCACTAACCCAAAAGGAAAAGCTAGATAATTTGAACTGCATTAAAATTATGATCTCATTTTAAAAAATTAAAAAGTGAAAATGCAAAATATTCAGGGAAAGAAGGTATTCGCAATACATATGCATGAGTTAGGACTTGCATGCAATGCATTAAAAACTCTTTTAATAAAAAAAGACAGATGGGGGGCAGAGACAAGATGGCTGACTGAAGCCAGTTTTCCACAGAGACTCACGTCTAGAAGGAGAGTTAAAGGACAGAAATTTAACAAGTAATCTGGTGGATTAGAGAGGCACCAAGAGAGAAGGTTGAAAAATGCACATCAACCCTGCTGAGGTGAGCTGCGACCCCAAGGATACAAACAAAAGGTACAAAATTCATCACCAAGCAGACAGGAGTCCCCTGCCCCATGAGAATGGCTCAGAGTTCCCCACAAACAAATGAGCAGAGTTAAAAGGTCCTCCCACTACACTCCACGGGTGAGACCCTCTAAAAACTGGACCTACCTCCCCTACTAGGGTGCCACGGCATCCTCCTGCCAGGCATAAAACTGTATAAAATTGTATATGTTCTTTACCTGCAACTCTGAGCTCCAGCACTCCCGTCCACTCTCACTCTGAGGTCTGGAGGCCTGTCCCCCAGGAGTCCAGATTCTTGGGTGATTTCTTGAGGGGTGTGGACAGGGCCTAGACTGCAGCTAGTCAGTGCAGACTCTGGGGCATGGGAGTGCGGAGAGGACAGTTGGCTGAGAGGGACCCACATCGGAGCAGTGGTGCCCCGAGGCACAGAACAGCAGCCGTGTTTTGGCAAAAATAGGGCTCACTCCCAGATATTCTGAAACCACACCCCCTGTCTCCCTGGTCAACCAGAGGAGGCCAGGCATCTACTCAGGTGGCAACCACCATGGAACAGGGATGGAAATGCAGGCCCCATGAGTAAAGGGTTTGACTGAGGCGGTACCTGCCTGGAGCACAGAGACTAGAAATGCATGCACAGAGCCAGGAAGTTCCCAGGGCAGGGCTGACTCAGAGGACCACTTTACTGAGACTAAGATGCACCCAGCCCTCAGGGGATCGTCAGCCTATAGACAAAGGAAGACAGGAGGCTAGAACTGACAGGTAACCGAATACAAACCTGCAAGAGCAAAGGCAGGGCCTGAGGTGCAGGCTCTGGGAACTCAAAACAGCTTCTCTTCTGCAGGTGAATTTAGCAGGGACAGAAACAAATTCCCACAAAGTTTTTCTGTTCTGTTCTGTCAGTAATATCAATCAGGGGTGGGACTGTAACTGAGTGAACCCGTCCCCCCCAGCCTCCATCAAGCACCCGAGGTTATCAGGCCTTACCTCCTCCTGCCAGATAGAGGCAAAGCACAGCAGCCTGGCTGAGCAGAAATAGATTTTTTTGTGATTCAGGCAGGTGCAAACCCCTGGAGTATCTGTTCACTACAGGCAATTGGGTCAAAGCCCTGAGGGACTATCAGTGACTGGGTGTGACAGAGGTGCAAGGGAGGTGAGAAGGCATCAAACTTTCCAGACTGATCTATTTGCTGGGTGGGTCTTCCTGACTCCATGGAGCAATGGAGCAAGCCATATCTGAGTAGTCACCAGACCCCTGTGATTCAGTTGCCAGAGACCTTTTAAACTCTCTGACCTGAGACAGGTGCTAACTGAGACAATTGATCTGGACCTTTTGAACTGAGCCAATCGCGCAAGGACGATTCAGGTGGTGCCCTGAGTGTGTGGTTGTAGGAAGGTTTGATCTTCCTTTTACAATTGTTGCCTGTGGGGGTGCGGGGTGACTTAATTGCTGGTATTTCTCCACAGCTGAGACTTCAACCCAGGGTAACTGTTTTACTAGGGTCGATCAGAGACCAGCTGAAAACAAGACAGAAACCAAGACAGAACCCCACCAAACAAAACAGGTCCCCAGTTTCTCAGGCTATAGCACTGTACGGGTCCTTGAGAAAGCTCCAGGGGAAAAATAAAACAGTGTAAAACAATCATGGGGTGCAATCAGTGGAAAAACTCAGGTAACATAAATAACCAGAATAGCTCAACCCCCCAAGGAAACATATGGCAGATGTAACTGAAGATCCCATTCATAAACACCTGGTCAAGATGTCACAAATCAAATTCAGAATTTTCAAACAAGATTAATAAAATGGAGGAAAATTTGGAATTAGAAATTTGAGGACCATTCAAAAGTCGGAATAAGAAATTCAAGGAGAAATTCAAAAGTTGTCTCAAAAATTTAACGAATTAAAAGACAAAACCACCAAAGATTTTGACACACTGAAGCAAGAATTAGCAGCCCTCAAAGATCTGAAAAATACAGTAGAATCCCTCAGTAACAAAGTGGAGGAAGCAGAAGAAAGTAATTTTGACATTGAAGACAAAGCCTTTGAACGCTCCCAAACTCTCAAAGAGGAAGAGAAATGAAGAGAAAAAATGGATCATTCTCTCAGAGAGCTCTGGGATAATTCGAAGAAAGCTAATATCCACCTCATTGGAATCGCGGAAAGTGATGAAGTGGCCTTGCAAGCCACAGAGGCCCTTTTCCATACAATTATGAAACAGAAATTTCCAGACATGCCGAGAGATTCTGAAATTCAGATAGCAGACAGTTTCAGAACCCCACCATGACTCAATCCGAATAAGACATCCCCCAGGCATATCATAATTAACTTCACTAAAGTTAATATGAAGGAGAAAATTCTGAAAGCAGCCAGATGTAAGAAATCCATTACCTACAAAGGGAAGAATATTAGAATGACTGCAGATCTCTGTGCTAAAACTTTTCAAGCCAGAAGAGGGTGGTCA